>JZSA01005709.1:0-15897 GCA_000956155.1 Cotesia vestalis | reverse complement strand
AATTTTCATCAATTAATATTATTTATTTAAGGACGCAGTAATTGCTACCAAAAAAATGAACATGCTTGTATTACTGCGAATGTTTTAAATAATCCGCAGTAATAGAAGCACCTCTATTTGTATGCATTTCTATCAATTACTAAGGATGTAAAAATCCATATATTCTAAATTAAAAAGAAAATATTGCCTGTCAATTGACAGTTCAAGTTGCCTTCAAATTGCTCTTAGTTAAAAATAAATAATCTTAAAAATAAATTATAAACAGAAATTGATAAAAAATAAAACAAATAAATCAAAGTTGATAAAAAATACAACCGGTCATTATAATAAAGAATTTGTTGTGTTAAATTAATCAGAAAAACTTTAAAACCAAGAAATTTTCATTAAATTAAGTCAATGTAATTTTATTCGAAATTTTTTCTGATTGATTTAAAAAAATTCAAAATGATTTTTTTAAATCAAGATTTGTGTTTCTTCGATAAAGCTAATTTTTTTAATTGCTATAAAAACTCTGTTTATTATGTTATTAAATATATAATTATTAAAAGGCACAAATTCAAGTCAAGACCTTTGCAATGACACTAAATTTCTCTAAAAAAAAAAAAACCGATTTTATCATATGAATATCCTGGAAACATAATTTTGCTTATTCTCTTAATAATTCAGATAATTTAAAATAAATAAAAATTTTTAAACACTTATTAAATTAAATTAAACATTTGAAAATTCCCGGGTTTAGCAAAGTTTTTTAAATTCTCTGTAAGATGGCGTTGCGCACCGGATACAGAACTACGTCACTCTCCCGCCAAAATTCAAATTTAAAAAATAATTTCTAATTTAAAACTTACCTGAATAATTATATAAGTCTTGACCTTTCTAATTATACTAAATTTAAATAAAAAAAAAAACTTATTTTATGAAAATTTTCCTGATTCTCTTAATTATGTGCATCAAAATTTTTTTCCAGGCATCGACGTCAAAAAAAGGCTCTAAAAAATCCAAGCTGGACCTGTCGGAGCAGCAGCGAGCGGACATAAAAGAAGCCTTCGACCTCTTCGACAAAGACGGGACCGGGATAATCGCCAGCAAGGAACTAAAAGTAGTTCTCCGGGCGCTTGGTTTCGAGTACAAGCGCGAGGAGCTCAAGAAACTTACCTCCAAGGTCGATCCTGACAACGAGGGCGTCATCTCCTTTGAAGACTTTCTGCATCTAGTTGCTGAGAAAATGTCCGAGAAGGATGACACGCAAGAGGTGATGCGCGCGTTCAAACTCTTTGACGACGACGGAACCGGGAAGATTACTTTCAAGAACTTGAAGCGCGTCGCCAAGGAGCTAGGGGAGACCCTCACTGACGAGGAGATCCAGGAGATGATCGACGAGGCCGATCGCGATGGCGACGGGGCTATTTCACCAGAGGAATTTCTCAGGATCATGAAGAAAACTTGTTTGTATTAAAGTTGGATTTTTTTTTGTGTGTTTTTGTGTGTCTCAGGATTGTTTTTATGGCAGCAATAAAGTTTTTTAAGATTTTGTATATATTTTTTTTTCTTTTTATTGGTTTATAAATCCTTGATCGCTGTTCTTATCAGGCTGGAGATTTTTTCAGCGCGCTTCTTTGATTGGTCGATGCAGGTTTTTAGTAATGAGGAAGAAATTGGTACTCCACCTGGAAGAATTTATAAATTATTATTTATATTGATTTTGTAAAATGTTTAAAATTATTTGTTTATTTAATTTCAGGAATTTTTTTTTGTATAAAGAAATTTTTGTAAATATTTACAAGTGGGGTCAATTATTTTAATTTTCATTTTTTTCAACGGAATTTCGATTTGATTTTATTGATACAATTTTTTTTTTTTAAATACATAAAAAAATAAATAATTAAAAAAAAAATTGATTGTCACAATTTTAATAAATTTTCCAAAAAATTTATAAATTAAAAAAGAAAAAATTTGAATATCACAATTTTCGAATAAATTGTATAATCCAAGATTCTACTGAGTATAATTCAAATTAAACGGGATATTTTTTCGGATTATATCCAGTGTAATTTGGGGCAGTATAACCAGAAAAATTACTTGGTCAAATCGGAGATTACACTGAGTATAATATGGGAGGATGTGAAGTGTAATTTTGTTCTTTCCGTGTATAAGTCAAAAATAAAAATAAAACTTTCAATTTGATAGTTTTACTTTTTCAAGTTTTATTAAATAATCTAAATTGATAAATTAGTAAAAAAAAGTGGGTGTAAGAAATTGAAGATGAAAAAATAAAATTGAATAATTTTCTCCCGGAAACGGAGTGAATCTAAAAATGAAATATTAAAGTAATAATGATGATGATAATAATTATAATAATAAAGATAAATATTAAAAAATAATTCCCGCTAAGTAGAAGTAGCGAATGGGAGAACGATGTCACGGCTCGGTAATAAAATTCACGTGACATTAAGCCGCTCCCGCAGAGCATCTAAGTCCCCTTGGCCGCATCGCATCATTCGGATACGAAGAGTGAGAGGACAATAATAAATATAAGTACTTGGGTGATGGTTCTCGCGATTAAATCGCTGCATGCCTTGCGAGCACAAAAGAGATGGCAATACCCGGCTGACTGAAGCTGACTGAAGACAATAAAAAATAAATAAATAAATAAATAGATGAGACGGTACTTGAAATGAAGGATCTTAGGCCATCTGAGATGGACGACTCAGTACTCGTGTGTGCAAACGTTCTTACATATTTATTATCCGCTGGCCTGGAACTAGACAGATTTAAAAACGGTTGTCCCGGGTAAATGTCACCAGGGAGCATCCAGGGAGACGGTTTTGCTTAATCAGGGGGTAGGGAATAGAAGGGACACTGGTTCACACGGACTGTGGACTCATCTCCTTTACTTAACTTTGCTTTGAGAATTTCATTTCGTTCCGTTTTCCCGTACCGGTACTATACGGGTGAGACGTATAAACGATTGTTTCGACTCGAAACGAGCCATTAGCGTCACGCGAACGTCCCACTATCTCTGCTCTCCTCGTTTAGTTTGCCGTGACGCACTCCCGATCGGTTTCGTTCTTCATTCTGATGGTATACAATAATAATAATGGATGTTCATTCACTTATCAAACACACAAACACACACTGATACTCTCTGACGCTTTTTATTTATCGTTCGATTCAGAATTTACTATCCAGTATCCAGTATCCAGCATCCTCTAATGTTTATAACGATTTATTTTATTTATTTATTGCCAGCCAGGAGTTGATGTAACCGATGTTTACATCAGTCCTTTTAAATGAATTAACATCCACGATTTTTATTCAACAGGTGTCTCAATTCTCGTAAATCATCCTCTCTTTAGTATTTATTATCAATAATCGAGATTTTTGCTTTTTAAGATCCATATTAAATATTAAAGATTTTAAAACTTTTTGAAAATTTGTAAATTCAATCTAAGTAGCCTAATAATTAATGAAAAAATTAAAAAACATTAGGTTTCCGGGACATTTAATAAAATCATTGGGGTTCGAAATTTGTAATTTTTACATGTAGGTAAATCAAGATTCTACCAGCCGTAAACTTGGTGAAGAATTTTATGCAATTAACGATTTTGAAAAAATTTTTTTTTCATTGAATTTGATTGAAAAAATAATGAGCTTTCGATTAAAAAAATAAAAAAATAGGTTTCCGAACGTATTACGCAAGGAAAAAAGAAAACTCGAAAAATTACAGTCCACAGAAAAAAAGGTTCACTTGAGTCAAGAAAACATTTTTTTTCCTAATTATTTTTTTGACGGAAAAAAAAATTTTTTTTGACACAAGAATTGAAAAATCAAAATTGTTATTAATATTGTAGATTTTTATCTCAAAAATCTTTGTTTTTTCAATTAAAAATATTAATTTTTCAAAAAATTTGAAAAAAAAAAATTTCAATTTTTTTTCAAAAATTTTTGTAAAAAAATTTTTTTTTTTCGAATATCTTGAAAAATCAAAATTGTTATTAATATTGTAGAATCTTTTCTCAAAAATCTTTATTTTTTTAATTAAAAATATTAATTTTTCAAAAAATTTGAAAACAAAAATTTCAATTTTTTTTCAAACATTTTTTTTTATTTTATTTTATTTTTTTTTTTAAATATCTTGAAGCGGTGCAATTTTTTTTCATAGTGCCCCGAAGCTTCAAATTCTTTGTCTTCAAAAATCACCATGATGAGCAATTTTTCGATTTAAAAAAAGTTATTATTTAATAAAGCAAAATTTTATTTCTTTATAATTCCTAACTTGAGACAATCGCATAGTAACTTCTAGGATACTAGTACTTGAATAAAAAAATACTTACAAGTTGATAGTGCAGCCATCAAGGCACCGATGCAAGCGTCAATCAACGAGCCATCGCAGTCAATGCACTCCAGATCGCAATACAGAACCCAGACCAGTTTATTTTTACAAATACACAGCTCGTGCAAATCAACAGCTTGGGAATTATTAAGGATCTGGTCGACTAATTTAGTGGCCACTTGGGCGTTTTCGCTGGGAGGTCCTGGCCGATATATTCGTTCAATGTTTTAAAGTAGATTAAGATGATTTTTGTTTATAAGCAATCTTTATATCATATGACATTGCAAGCGAGACAAATTCACACTCAATAAAATATTTATTAACTGTTAATAAATATTTGTTAACTATTAATAAATATTTATTAAATATTAATAAATGTACCTTTCTCCCAAATAAATATTTATTAAGTGTTAAAAAATATTTATTTAAATTTAATAAATTAAATTAATTAAATTATTAATAGTTAATAAATCCTTTTATTTTTACTCGAGACTCAACGAATAAAATTTTCAAAAAAATTATTACTAAATAATTCAATTATATTTGTTTGCCGAGAAAAAAAATTTTTTTTCTTCAAAAATAATATTGATATTTTAATAGTATTTTATTTAATTAATATTTATCTGCTCCGATAATTTATTATTTTACTATCATACCCGTGTAAAAAAAAATCGTCCCAAGCTTGGGACATTCAAACGTGACACAATTTGGTACATTATTGGTACAATTTTGGAACATCTTAGAAATAAACAGAAATTTTTTAATAGTGCATTTAAGTAATTTTTCGTCAATTTTACGTATTTTTTTGAAAATTTTTAGAATAATTCTTTAATTTTACTACAATTTTAAACGTTTATTAAATTATTTAAGAAAAAAAAATTTATTTTTGCACAGCTGTAAATTTGTCTAGGAATTGATGGATAAAACATTTTTTGACCGTTTTTGGAACAAATTAAGGACAATTTTGAGACAATTTTAGGACATTTTTGGGACATTCTAAAAATACTTTCAGAAAATTTTAAATAATTTTCATTCATTAATGTTACGATAAATTCATGACCGTGTAATAATAAATTGTCTCGCTTTATAAAATTTCCAAAACGTTAAAAATTGTTCTTGAAATATTTTTAAAATTTACCAAAATTGTTCCGAAATGTCCCTAAAATTCCCTGAAATTGTTCCAAAGTTGTCCCAAAAATGTCCTAAATTTGTTCCAAAAAAGTCCCAAAATTGTCCTAAAAATTTTCATTCTTTAATCTTGCGATAACTTTATAACCGTGAAAAATAAATTGTCTTTCTTAAAATCATTTAAAAAACATTTAAAATTGTCTTTAAAATATTTTAAAAAAGTTTTAAAAATATTTTTGAAATGTCCCAAAAATGTCCCAAAATTGTACTTAAACTGTCCCAAAAAAGGTCAATAAATGTTTTATCCATCAATTTCTAGACAAATCTACAGCTGTGCAAAAATAAATTATTTTTTCTTAAATCATTCAATAAACGTTTAAAATTATAGTAAAATTGTCATAAATAATTATTAAATATTAATAAATGTACCTTTCTAAATTAAATTATTAACAGTTAATAAATCCTTCTATCAGTGTGCTAATGTTAAAATAAACGTAAAAGGGCACATGTTTTTTTTTACAATGTTATGTTTATTATTTAGATTGCGATAGAATGAAATTAATTGAATGAAAATGACCCGAGGATTCGCCTGAAGATAAATCCGAATTATAAATAATATTATTTGTGTTTGTATATTCATTTATTTATTTACTCGGGTCTTTTTTCTGTTTCAGAGCAACCTGACAGAAGATGAAGAAGAGGAATTACCTGAGGACGCGTTATCTCTACTCTCTGTGTTATTCGTCGGTAATATTTCATTTATATTTCAATGAAAGTATAACGTTATTTTTATTTTTTATGATACTTGAGATTTTTAGTACTCAGTCATATTTTAATGATGATTATTGTGTTACACTGTTTTTTTTTTATCATAAAAAAAAATATTAACATTAACTTCATGAAATTGTATATATTTCTATGGACGTCATATAATTCCCTAGGGCTTGAAAACTTCAAATAAAATAATATTACTTCATAAAATTTTACATTATTCTACATAATTTAATAAAACTTCGAATAAATATGTACAACTTTAAATAATTTCATATAATTTGACAACCTTGTAGTAATTGAAACGACTTCATAACATTTTGTACAATTTTTTTTAATTTTATTAGACATATAATTATACATAACTTTATAAAATTTCATATTATTTAGACTTCGCTTGAGTTACTAACACAACTTATAAATTTTTATTGAATTTCTTTCAATTTCATGAAACTTCATATAATTATACACAACTTCATATACTTTGACATATTTTTACGCAGTAACATAGCTTCATATAATTTTATATAACTTCAAATAATTATACACAATTTCATATAATTTTATATAACTTCATATAATTATACACAACTTCATATACTTTGACATATTTTTACGCAGTAACATAGCTTCATATAATTTTATATAACTTCAAATAATTATACACAATTTCATATAATTTTATATAACTTCATATAATTATACAATGTAAAATCTGAAGTTGTAACCTCGTGAATATAACTCCATCTGATATCTATAAATGGTACTTACTTACAAGTCACGGTAAAGTTACATTGACTATTGAGGTGTTTTTCTACATTTTATATTTTATTTTAATCAATTTTCTTGTGAAAAATAAGATTATGAGACGTGCACTTTTGGATTTTCCAAACTTTTCATTAAATACGATTTATTAAATGTTAATATATATTTGTTAACTGTTAACAAATATTTATTTAAGATAAATAGCAAAAATAGCAATTTTCTTTTGACACTTTTTATTACCCTATAACTGGAATACATGATAATAATTCAATTCACTTAATAAATTTAAGTTTTTAATATTTAAAAATATAAAAAATAATTATGAAGCTGTGATTGAATCTATTATTTTACAATAAACGTTATAATAATGTAATATAATGATTGCAAATAATTTATAAACATTACAATTATTTTTCTTTTTGGTTAAAACCTTTATTTTTTTAATAAATAAATACAAACAATGTAACACATCTGTTAAATTAAATTAAATCTCAATGAGAAACAACATTAAGTCCATTCGATGTAACGTGAATTTTTAAAGGTCTAACATAATTTTTTAAAGTTAATTGAAAAACTTTTTTTTGATCACTAACAATAAATCCATAATTCGTTCAACGTTTTAAAGTAGGTTAAGATGATTTTTGTTTATAAACAATTTTCATATTATATGACATTGCAAGCGAGAAATTCACACTCAACAAAATATTTATTAACTGTTAATAAATATTTTTTAACTATTAATAAATATTTAGAAAATGTTAAAAAATATTTAATAAATTAAATTATTATCTTTAAATAAATTAAATTATTAATAGTTAATAAATATTTCTATCAGTGCATAAGTAATACTTGCGTTGTAAAAATTGAAAAATCGTGATCTAATTACTTTAAAAATTGCCATAAATTCTATTATTAAAATAATCATTTTCATTATTACGTATAAAAAAAATTTACCCTCAATTTCATCAAAAATTCAAAAGTTTTAATAAAATATTTTAGTATCAAATGAGCGCTTGTATAAATTTGTTCATCTTTTTTTCGCTCATGATGTCGTTTTCACTGCTTCTTTCTTATTCTCTTCCTCTGCTTCAAACAAAATTTTCCTTTAAGTCTTAACTTTGTTTCTTGTATTACACCCAGACAGGTGAATGTGAAGCCATGTCGGCTGCAATTTCACAAGTTTAGTCATAAACGTTTATTTGGATTGAAGACTATCACATTTAGGACAGGGGCAAGTGTGTGCGCATGACTTTACCAAACCAGTTTACATGCAAATTGGCATAAAAGATATCGCTCAGGATTTAAGTTCTGATGCCCATGTCTTGTGTCTTGCCTTGCTATAGATCTTTTAGGGTCTTCTGTTAAGTGTTCCGTTATTATATCTATATATATCAGTGTAATAGACGCAGGAAAGTGGTACGCCGGATGCAAAAGTATGGGCGTAAGTTTGGTAGCAAGGCTCGCGAAAATAACGAGTGAGATGAAATTTATAGGATGCATGGGTGAGAGAACCTTTGCAAGAGTGTACATTTTATGTGTATAATGCGAAATGTCTCTTGAGAAGCAAGTTCTGCAATTTTAAGACATAAAACAGAGTCTACCTCTACGGTGTAGAAGAACAGAAACTGAAAAGCTCATTCTCTGTTAGTGAGATACACTCAGCAATACGGAAATTCGTTATTTATGTCTATTATGACGTTTTATTTGACTGGTACGCTATAAAACGTTTGTCTGCAATATTCTCGTTATATTTACACTCTTATGATTAATTTTGTATTGCTCAGGTTCATAACGCGGAAATTTAATCAACGGGCTTTTTGACTCAGTAATAATCTTGATTATGTTGGCCGTCTCTGGAACTTTCCACTCGAAATTTGATCAATTAGTTGATTTTTAAACTCTTTGAGCTCTGAGGTTTGAAATTGGTTCAGAATAATCCACATTATCAAGCAAATTTAATTATGAGCACACAAAAATCTAAAAGGATAGACTCTGCAGGCTATTCTTCAAACATACAAGTATTTTTGAGCTTATAATGTTCGAAAATCTATCAATTTTTGGATTTTTGATCGCTTAGAGCTCAAAAATTTGATAATTGTTTCTCAATAGCGCTTTTAAGTATCTTTAAACTGCAATATCTTTTAAACCCGTGGTTTGATTTCGGATTTTCTTGAAAGTATTCGATGCAGTTTTTCACCCCCAAAGTTTATTCTTGGTTTTGAATCGATTGGTTAATAAATTTGAAAGTTATCTCAGAAAAATTTGTTTTGAATGTCTAAAAGTAGTCAAAATTAGTAGTCTTTTTCTGTAGTATTAAATTATCTAAGATTTCTAATGTATCGCCAAGCTATTTACTTACTTATTCAATGTAAAAGTTACGCATAATTACCTTATTAAATATTAAATTTGTTTGAATATTAGATTAAAAAAAATTATATTCGATTTTAAGTACGATATTAATTATAGGACATCTTGCTAAACTTTGTAAATATATAAATTTATATTTACTCTATGTATAATTCTATTAACCCTGTTAATGGCGCAAGCTATTGGGTTTGTTTTTTTCAATAAAAATAAAATAAAAAATACTTCTTGAGCCCGCGAAAGTTTAAAATCTGCTAAAGATTTAATTCTTTATTTATTGTTCCGAACGAATAACTTTAAATTAAGAATTTTTTAAAACTTTCAATTTTTTCTAAATAGAAATTAAAAAAGAACTGCAAAAATATTCTTTAGAAACTTATCGAAGGTTTGAAATCAAATTCTAATTTCTACGGATTCAAATCACCTGAAATTCGGTGCTACTTGATAGCAAATAGACAATAAAAATAAAAATGGAGAAAAACTGTTGATTGAGTTTGAATAATGCAATTTATTGGTTGTCGGTGCTGGTTTCTTAGAAAGGAGCGCTGTCGATTGTTCAAGATGTACTCATCTATTCTTCTATTTGCCTACATGGACATTGAACGATAAAGAATTTGTTCGCCGCTCGTTGTGAGATTGCATTCAAATAGCTTCCATTCAATTCCCACATTTATTGCCTCGGGAAAAAAATATTCTCCGTACTTGTACTTTTTCATTATTTTATTATGCATTAGCTTTTTAATTTGTAATTTCTACCTCGTGATTCTCATTGTTGGATAATATTTTGATATTTTATATTAAGAAGGCTCTTTGATGATCTTTGCTAATTAATTTGTCGGAGCTGGTGAGTCAAGTCCACGCGGTGTGAAATTTAATAATGAATTCTTTTGGTACGAGGCACTGGCTTCTATTTGAAGTACGAAATCTCTACTTTGTATCTTACACCCAGAAAAAATTTATGAGCAACGAAACCTTAAATTATCGTTTTTTTTTTTGGCCATAATTATTTTGTTAGCTTAAAAAATATCAATTCTAACCACAAAATTCTCTGGAAATCCAACATCTGATTCATTTGTTCATTCTACGCCCTCTGAATCATCTACTTACTAAATTCTTATGTATAAAAAGAAGAAATAGTTGTTTTTCCTGTAGATGCATGGATAAATTCGAATTAAGTCACGCTAAATGTAGAATTTTTTATGAAATGTCGCAATAAAAATCGAACAATATTTAAATCACTCTTTTTTCAAGATTTCTGATTATAGCAGGTGTTAAAAAAGTTTATCACCGATAATTTGGGCTAAATATTGGAAATACAGAAAAAATATAAGAGAGCTTATTTGCAGAAAATTTAATTCTCTACAAAAAAGGTTGTTATCAATTTTTCCGTATCTCTTATTATTTAGCCAAAATTTGAATTTAAAGTTAGATTCTAAGTGTGTCAGACTATATCAGGTGCTGAAAAGTTTAAAATCAATATCTTTAGCTAATTATAAAATATATGAAAAAATGATAAGATAGCTTATTTACAAACAATTTAATTCTCTACAAAAAAGGTCCCAATTACCATATCCCTTCGATTGACCAAAATTCTTTAATCATCAATATTTAATAGTTATTTCGTTGCTCATTGATTTACAATAATGAACTCGATATACCATAAGACTGAATAGCACTTAAGGCCGTTCATAGACAAGAAAAAGACACCAATAGGTTGTGGCTATTGGTTTCTTTCTCACGCACTATAGCTGCCTCTCTTTATAGACTATCGCTCACTTACTTCCACTCACGTAAAATATCGAAAGTCACTAACTTCAAACATTCTTTATAAAAAAATGAATACTGCTCGTTTATGTTCTTTTTGATAAAAAATGCTTGATATATCTTCAATTAATGATTCTCAGTTTTTTAAAACAATCCTAAGAAAAGTACGATTGATATTTAATAAAACGTTCGCTTCAACGTCGGTCTGCATAGGGTTTGTATGTAAAATATACAAATTTTAAATGCTAATATTTCAAAATTTAGTGCCGCAAGAACTATTTAAAAAAATTCCTCCGTATAGAGGATACTTATGAGTATAAGTACTCAAAATTTCAAAAATTTAAGGAAACGATTTTTTCTTGGAACGTCCTTAAAGCTCTAATTCTTTCAAATCATAGTGAAATTTTCTCTTCAGTCAATTACAATGTAAGTAATTATAACCATCTTAGTATCATTAACAATTTCATAAAAATTCAGCTTGATTTCCTGCAGAGTCGTCAACATTATCATTCACTTTTTTCCTCTTTAAAAAATCTCAAACTTCCAAAACTAAAAATAGAGAACAGCTCCATAAAAATTCCGTAAAACTTATATCTCAATCGCAATCAAAAACTTGAGAAACTTTTATCCAATACCTTGTTATCGTACACCGTCTTCATATCTACCTCTCTTTCCGATTCCATTTCTTTAATTCCGGGCATTCTTGATAAAATTATCCCGCATTTCTTGAATTCTCTACTCAAGAATTAAAAATTAACATCATCTCAAGATTTATCAAAATGCCAACTTGTACCATCAAATTTCTAACACAAACTGACTCTCACAAGCGACTCTAAACTCCCGGGCCATCAAAAGTGAAAGGCCTGCGTCGAACGCCGCCAGTGCGGTCAAAATCGGTTGATTCGTTCGTGAGTTATCGTGAACGAAAGAAAACCGAAAAAAGTGTTTTTTCGGGATTACTCTGAAATTTTGGATTTGATCAATTAAAACCTGAAAATCACTAATAAGAATAATAAAACTGGTCGAATGCCACCAACCACGTTAAAATCAGTTGATCCATTCAAAAGTTATTGCGATTTGAAAATTCCAAAAATAGTGTTCTATGAAACTTTTATCAGACTTTTGAGCTGGGAGAGCTCAAATGCATCAAAATTTTATCTCTCCGAACTCAGTGAGCTCAAAATATCACATAAAATATATTTCGAGCTCAAAAATCTCAAAAATGTCATGAGTACAATTTCAAGCGCTCAGGTATGGAATTAGCGGGAAGTTACAGGGATGGCCTCTAGAGTGAACCGTTTTCCTAATTTTCATTGATAATTATTCATTCTTAAACTTTTTTTGTCAAAAACGTATACATTAGTTGAGAATATAATTTTTAATAGCTGAACTTCAAATTTTCAAGATATATCATTATTTATTTATACCAATCAAAACGTGACCTTACTTAGAATGCCGTAGAGAGATACAAATGAATATACCCCTAAAGCCTTAAATCAATTAAATAAGGCTTAACATTCCATCTCTACGACTCCAATGGTCTGCAAATCACAAACAATAAAGTCCCGAGAATATAACTCTATGAGAATTAGATGGAGAGAATATCGAGTTTTTGATTGGTATGCGTTTGCCATCATACAAATGAACTGAGTATTAAACTAAACTCTACGGGTTATTTATAGACATTACAACAGATAAATACAACAAAACGTATATGCGCTGGGAAATGAAATAGAGAAAAACTAAGAGAGTAGTAGAAACGCATACCAGTTTAATAATAACAGAGATCCATTGTCAAGCTGTAGAGATATGAACTTGATGTAGGATTATATTAGGAGTATCGACATGGCTGGCTATTGTTCATAGTACTAGCTCCAAACAAAAACTGTTGGAAATTCAATGCAATTGAATTTAAACTGGCAATTGAATCATAGTCCTCATCTTTGTTATCTTCGTTGTCATAATGCACGTGCTTTTATTGATTGTTATTATATATGTTCTATAATGGTCAAAAAAAAGCTTTCCATATCAACGGCGGTATTGAATACAGTACTTACTTTATTTTTTCAAAGAATTTCTATTGTTCAATATAATATCGTTTGAATTTCTTTTTATTTGACATGATTGATATTATTTCTTCAATTTACACACATCTCGAAAATCTGTATTAGAGAATGAATAGAAAATTTCAAACAAAATTAACCAATTTTCTACTTTAATTATCTTTGAAAAAAAGCAATACAAATCTACTAGAATGATTCATGGTGTTGATTAAAGCAACTTTTTTTGTGACAATAGAAAAAAAAAAACAGTGCATTTTGAGTTGTTATTGCTTCACTAAATATTCATATATCTTACCTAATCTAAAGAGAGAAATTTTCATGTTATAAACGCTTATCGAAAACAAAAAAGATGTGGTGTCGTGGGACACCAGGTAGGAACGAAGTTCCTTCGGCTAATGTAGAATCGACACAATTTGCAAAAAAAAAAATCGTGCCTAATTTTTTGTAGGTTTTCTTGATTTTTTTCTCTTAAATTTTGCTGATTAGTTTTTATTTAAGTACAGGAAAGTATTTAGGAAATTCAGTATTTTAGGAAATAATAAATTACGTAAAATAAAAAAAAATCGTAATTCAAATTATCAACTAAAATAACAAAATATGTCTCTTTTTTTTTGTTTGACAACATAAAATTACATAGAAATATGTATTCATGTATTCATGAGTTTATGAAATCATGAGTATATCGCGTGCCTAAAGGTAAACGGGCTGATAACAAATTATGCACCCTTTTACCTTTGCAAAGGTAAAAGGGCGCATATTTTTTTTTATTGCCAATTAAGTAGTAGACACATTCTACACTTAAAATTGAAAAAAAAAATTTGAAGGGTAAAAAGGCGTATGTCTTCAATTATACGCTCTTTTACTTTTGAGAATTCAAAATTTTGGTGATCTAAAGGTGAAAGGGCGTATAATTTTTTTTCGGCCCGGTTTACAAAGGAACATATTCGTAGTTTAAAAATGTGAAAAAAAACTTTCTGTGGTAGTACCGGTGTAAAACCTCAACTGTACAATTTTTTAAAGTTACAAAAGGAAATTTTTAAATATTTAAATGCTATAATTTTAAAATATTACAATGCTTAAAAAAAGCGGGAAATTTCAAAATATTTGAATGTCATCTATCATTGTGATTTTTTTTATTACTTAATTTTTACGTAATTTGTTTTTGATTGATTTATTTTCTATTTGTTTATATTAAACTTTGTAAATGGGGCTGTTATTTGAGCATAACTCGTCTTGTGAAACTATTATTTAACATTTGTTATCAAAACTACAATTTTTTTTATGCGCCCTATTACCTTTAAGTAATACTTTTCTTAAAGCTGAAAGGGCGTATATCTTGATATACCTTTCAGCTTTAGGATACCAACTTTTTTTTTCGCAGATTTTTACGTTTTAGACAATTTTATAAGAAATGGCAAAAAAAAATTTTTTTATACGCCCTTTCACCACAAATCGCTATTAACCCTTAGCTATAAGCCCTTTTACCTTTGAGCCAGTGTAGCCAGATCGTGCTCTTTTCTTACCCCTACTTTGTAGGACACTCTCATCTGACTATATTGAAAGCGGTACAAAGTGGAGTTAAAAAAATCGCACGATCTGGCCACACTGCTTTGAGTACGCGATATACTATGCATTGGCGGAGTGGAGTGGTAATAGAGAGAGAAGGGATGAGAGAACGAAAAGAAAGAGGGAGAAAGAGAAAGGTATTATACACTACTCGCTGTGTATACGACTGTGGAGCCTGCGCACGTCTCATTTAACGCTTTTATTCCACGCACTTTTTCTTACGGTTTTACTATCACATTTTTTTCAGTTTGGTCCCCCAACAGAATCCCTATCTCCTCCAAGCCTGCCGTAAGGAACTTCGTTCCAAAAATAAGTGAACGTAACGACATAAAGTTTTTTGTACATGTATAAAAATTTAGTATGGTTCAGTAAAAATTTTAGTAGGGGAGGAGGGGCTCAATTGGAATAAAAATAGTTTAGCAATTTTGATTATTAGAATTAAAACTAAATAATAATTTTTTACTCACCACTAAGAAAAATAGAAAATTTTCAAAAATTCAGGAAATTATTGATTTTACCCTGTTTTGCAAAAATCGAGTTCTCATCAGATCTCGACGTTTTAAGGTGACAGCAATCTTCCCTGACTATTCCCGCGATGATGTCCGTATGTCTGTATGCATTTTGCGGTGCGGTATGCATTGCGGTTTAAAAATTCGAAAAATAGTGTTTTATCAAACTTCTACCAGAATTTTGAGCTCGAAGAGCTTAAAAACATTGAATAGCTATCTCTTTGAGCTTGGAGAACTCAAAAACGTCATGAAAGTGCAATTTTAAGCGCTTAGATATGTAATAAGCGGGAAGTTGCAGGGATGGCCTTTAGGGTGAACTGCTTTTCAGATTTTTAACTTCCCGCTAAGGAAATTGAAAATTTTCATAAATCGGGAAGTTATTGGTTTCACCCCGTTTCTCGAAAATCGAATTCTCATCAGATCTTGACGTTATGAGGTACTAGGAAGCTTCCCTGACTATTCCTGAGAGGGTGTCACTGTGTGTGTGTGTGTGTGTGTGTGTGTGTGTGTATGTGTGTGTGTGTTTCATCAAACTTAGATTTCCTGAAAATTTCAGCTGATTCGAACTATTAGATTTCAAGAAATCTTAAAAAAACCATGAAAAAATAAGAAAAAATAATTTTTTAAATGTGGG
>JZSA01005708.1:0-17670 GCA_000956155.1 Cotesia vestalis | reverse complement strand
CTACTTCAAGTAATTTTAATTTCATACATGACTTATCTTTACAGTTAAGGAAGTTAACTATGCCTAGTTTATTAATTATTAATAATTTATTATATATCAGAGTTATTTGTTTAATACGGCTATGTATTTTTCTAGCTCCATTAACATGTGGCTCTATTCACAGTAATAAAAAAAAATTTCTTTAAGATTTATTCCAGAATTATAATTTTGTTGTTTTCTTTTAATTAAAATTTTTTTTTTTTTTATTCAAAACGTATAGGTAACTAAGAATTATCTGTGTGTTCTACAATTCAGCAATCTTTCATACTACAGCAATGAACCAAGGCGTAGCTTAAGATAATAACAGACACCTTGAAAGGACTTATCGCCTATCGATGTCAACTGATCTTAGTACGGGAGCTAGCAACGTTTGAAAAGTAAGAATTTTAGGTCAGCTGATTTTGTGATATGTCGTCCTTCTTGCACTTTCGGTTAGAGTCTGGGCTATCTGGCTGGCGGTAGCGGTTGCGTTCATTAGTGCGCATCCTACCTGTTCAGGTAATAATCCTGGATTTTAAAAACATTTTAGAAGGCGTAATTTTTAATTTTTTGTTTTTAAATAAGTCTACCTGACATACTTTTTTTATTGCCAGACATTTTTGACAATGCTAACTATGTGCCATACGCGATTTTTTTTTTTTTTTTTATAAAAATTTCAAAGTATTTTATAATGTCTGTAATTTTAATATTATGTTATTTAAAGATAAGAAAAACTTAAAATAAATTTGCCAGACATTAATTCGATTGTTAAGTCTTGAATTAAAATTAAAAAGTCATGAAAAGTATTGCAGTATAATGCTACTAGTCCGAGAGAGACAGCTGACGGCGCGAGAGAGATAGACAACGACAGTGGCGCGACAGGCAAGTTTGCAAGATGGCGTCAGTCTAATGTCACATGTTTGTTTTTGTTTTGATTTTAATGTTTATTTTTTAATTTGGTTACAATGGCCAGTGATAAAATAAAATGTGTTTTTTGTAAAGGACATAACGATAACATAATACTTTTCGTGGGTGATAAACTAAAAAAATGTCAGCAAGTTTTAAGTGTACGAGTGAAATATAAATTAAAGTACAGTGACATTGAGCTGCCTACGCAAATAAATAAGACAGATGGATATCATAGACAATGTTATAGTAGTTTTACTGCTTTAATGGCAAAATACCGTGATTCATCATCAGAAACAGATTATGCCAGTAACTCCACTTCACTCACTTTGTCACCGAGTACTCCAGTAGATATTAGTGAAACTGTTCCAAGAAACGTAACTCAAAGCTCCTACAGTGAGGTTGCTTCTTCAAGTTTAAACATTCTGACAAAATCAGGAGATTTTGAACTGAATTGTAACAGTAAAATAACACCAGAAGATGTTGCTCCTAGTTCAAATAACCAGAGCATATCAAAACATCCTGATTTAGATTTTAACCGTGAGATATCATCAGAAAATGCTGCTTCAAATTTAGATAGTCAGACAACGTTAGAAGAAGTTGCTTCCAGCTCGACTTGTGATTTAAGTATCAATGAAACTAACGTTTTTAATGAAATTCCTGACACTAATGTTGAAGATACTAGAAAAGGACGACAACTAAAAAATGTTTGCTTTTTTTGTGATAAAGATCGTAAACAGAATAAGGGTAAACAACAAAATCTTTATTCCTCAAACGATGCAAAGCTTTATAATAAAATTATTGAGTGGATGGAAAAACTTAATAATGAAGAATTATTACAGAAAATTAATCGTCTTAAATCTGAAAATAAAACAATTTTTTATCATCATTTATGTGAATTAAATTATTTAAATGATTATAATAAAATAGTTTCAGACATTCCACATACTTCTTGGCACAAAAATCGTAATATTCATAAATATATTTTTAATCATATTGTATCAACGGTAGAAGAAGAAGTTCTGCAAAAAAAAAATTGTGTATTGTTATCATCTCTCTGTGATACGTACAATCATTATTTGGAATATGAGCAGAAACTAGAGCCTCAGTCAGATATTAGTTTAATAACTAATCATTATCTAGAAGAAAAAATACAAAAACATTTTAAGAAAAGTATTAAATTTATATCGAAGCAAAAGAAAAAAATTATCATTCATAAAGATTGCAGCTTACTAGAAAATGATTTTACAAAACTTGAAGAAGACAACTTAATTGATAAAGTTGCATTAACCTTGCGAAATGCTATTTTAAAAATTGAAAAATCAAAATTACCATCGAAAATTAAAACAAACGACTTAATTACTGGTGAATGCGTGATTCCTGATAAATTAAATCGATTCTTCAAAGTATTGATGGGGGGTAAAGATATAAGACGCAGAGATAGTCTAAATTGTAGTAGATTGAGTTCCTCTCTGGCTGCTGATGCCATTTTTTGTGTAAGTAATGGTACTGTTAAACCATCTAAACATATCACTCTTGGTATGACTATAAAAAGTCTAACAAGCAGCAAAAAAATAATAAATATTTTAAATAGATTTGGACATTGCTGTAACTATACCACTTTAGAAGAATTAGAAACAGAAGCAACTATCTCATCGGTACGTCAATCCCAAGTTTGTCCTCCAGACATTATTTTAAATCCTTCGCTATGCACCGGTGTAGCGTTTGATAATTTCGATAGATATGTTGACACGTTGAATGGAAAAGAAACTTTACATGACACTGTGGGGATTATATACCAAAACATTGATAATAATTCCTGTAGTGGATTGGACCAAGATGATGGTAACGCAAACTCCGAAAATGTTTCACCAACAAGACCGCCTCAAAAAAGAAGAAGAACTTTGACAGAAATTACTCCAGACATTATTCCTTATAGCAAGCGATTAAAGATGTCGGATCGCTTAACGCCAGTTCAAATCGATCAACCATCACCTTTACCCGAAAATTTCTCCTCTATACAAACAATTGATCTATTGCATTTGCTTTCATATGTTATTGACGTGCCGAACACACCATCGTGGACAGGATTCAATAGCAGAATTATAGAAGACAATAGTCCAACACAGAAAGTATCTTATCTCACTCCTATTAATTTATCACCTACAAATGTATCAGTAGTAGCCTACACAATGGAACAAGCACAAAATGTTGGTAAAGAATGTGGTCAAACTTATGTACAAGTTACCTATGACTTAGCCATGGCTAAAATAGCTTATAAAATTCAAGCAACAGAAGGTTTAAAGTTTAGTAATCTTTTCATACATCTTGGCTCGTTTCATTTAATGATGGCTTTTTTTAAAGCTGTTGGTACTTTCATCAATGAGTGCGGGTTATCTCACATGATGATTGAAAGTAAAATTATTGCTTCGGGGTCTGTAAATGGAATACTTGAGGGTAAACATTTTAACCGTTGCAAACGTCTACACCCGTTAATGGCATTAGGCTTACAAATATTGCATTTCGATGAATTTTTAAAGAGTAAGAATGCTGAACATGATTTTGTGAAAAGTCAAATTTATGAAGATCTGCTAGAATATCAAAACAAAAAAATTTCGTTACCACCATCAGTGAGCACAGATTTAATACCAAATGAAGTGTTATCGGAACTGCTCAATTCTTATAAAAGGTACGTCGAAAATTCCAGACAAGGCAACCACGGAAAAACAGCACAATTTTATATGATCTACGTCGAGTTAATTAGTCACTACATAAACCTGTCGAGAAGCATACGTATGGGTGACTTTGAAATGTTTAAGTACGTGATTCCGAAAATGGCAAATTTATTTTTTATTGTTAATCAGCCTAACTACGCTCGATATTGTGTAAAATATTCGGAAAATTTGAATAATGTCAATAAAACCCACCCTGGACTAGAAGATGATTTTTATAAAGGATGTTTCGGAGTTAAAAGAACCGATAAACCATTCTCACGAATACCGATAGATCTCACTCTGGAACAAACGATAAATGCTGATGCAGCTAAACGATTGAGTGGTATTGCTAATTTTACTAATTCTATAGCTGCACGACAACGCTGGTCAAAAAGTCACAGCATAAGAGCAGCATTGATATCACATGTCTTGGATGTTTGTGGCTTAAGGTACTTACAAGATGTAACAGCAGAATTACAACCGAACAGAATTAAAATCTATGGAAAACAAATTGCTGATTTTATTGAAATTCTCAAAGCAAATTGCAATCCATTCAATCCAGAATTAGATAAAGAAAATCTGTACAACATTGCTACTTCAAAGCCTGCTTCTCCTGAAGTTGCTGACTTTTTATTGAATATTCAAGAGAATGGTGAGAATTTAAGGAACCAATTTATCAATGAATGCGCAGATGATGAGAGTAGATTTGATAAAGCAATAAAAAAAAATAAAGTTTTTAATTTTGCTGAAGCACCAAAAAAAAAGAAATTGACGCTAGGGAATAAAGTTGTTGAGCTGCGAATGCAGAGAGATCTATTCGGTAGAATGCTGGGAATTTCTCTCACTCACAAGGTTGACATTGAAAAAGTTTTGGCATTTCCACTTACCCCGATGCCAACGTCAATGTGTCATCCTGATGGTTCAATATGTAAAACCGACAAATCGCAATTAGCAAAGCTAATAGAGAAGAAATTGGACAACACTATAGATCGACAACCGTCAACTTTTGATGTTTGTCTTGTTGATGGTTTTTTTTTGTTGCATCTGATGAAAGATGTGCCACAAACCTATGACGGTATTTCTAAGAAGTTTCTAAGTACTATCTCCCAAATGAAATCTGTTCGAATTGATATTGTCTTCGACCAATATTTTTCGCCTTCTATCAAAGATTGTGAACGTTTACGGCGAGAAGAAGCAACCAGCCCTGTCTCAATCGGTCCTAACCAAATTCGACCCCATCATTTCGCAGCTGAACTTAAAAATGTGCAATTTAAAGAAGCTTTGGTTAACTTTTTCATTGATCACTGGGGTAGTGAAGACATGTTGCCTTTCATTGGTAATAAAAACATTTACGTAAGTTTCAATAAATGTTATTCATACAAAGTGATAAATAACAAAGTAATTAAAACTATTGAAGAATCATTATCGTGTGAAGAACACGAAGAAGCTGATTCTAGGATTATTTTTCATATTTGCCAAATCGATTTTGACGCAGACGTTGTTATACGCTGTTCTGATTCTGATATTTTAATTATACTTCTGGGAAATATGGATCACCTGAAAGCATCTTTGAAAATTTGGATAAATATGGGTGTTGGAAATCATCAGCGTTTCATAAACATCAATGAATTACACCGAATTCTTGGTGACTCTTTGTGCAAAGCTTTACCATGCTTCCACGCAATAACCGGATGTGATTACACGCCAGCTTTTTTTAGAAAAGGCAAAGTTAAGCCTTTTAAAATATTAGAAAATTCTAAAGAATACCAGTTAGCTTTTGATAATATAATTACGGATGACGAAGAAGTACTTGAAACTACGTTTGTAACGCTGGAGAAATATATTTGTCAAATGTATGGAGTTAAAAATTGTTCCAATGTTAATGATGTTCGATTTCATTTATTTTCAAGTACGTTTAAGTCTAAAAAATCAGATGAGAACTTCGACAAAAAATTTCGAAACTTTGACTCATCCAGTTTGCCACCCTGTAAAGCGGAATTGCAACAGCATTTATTGAGAGTTCGTTACGTGACGAAAATTTGGAGAAATGCTCACTCAAAACATCCAACATCTTTATCTCCAATGGCTTTCGGTTGGACCATTAACGGTGACAAATATGATTTTGTCTGGTTTTTGGGAGATCAATTACCATCCTCAGTTGCAGATATTATTGTTCAAAGTAAGTGTGAAATGGAATATTTATCAATAATAACTAAAATGTTTTATAACAAACAAGAAGAATTACACTGTTTATTTTTTTTCTGTTGCAGATGATAGAGTTTTAGAAGAAAACGAAAGTTCTCAAGAAGATGATATGAATGACACTGACAAAGACAACGACGATGATGATGATGATGATGATGATGATTATGAAGATGCCTCTTTTTTTTGTGACGTCACTATAGGCTGAAACAACTTGAAAAACTTAATATTAATTATTTATAATTTACATTTTGTAATCAGAACAATTTAAATAAAAAGTGTTGTTTTTTAAATTTTAATCTAATTTTATATTCCTTTTTATGCTTACATTTTTTTTGAAACTTGCTCTGGCTAGAATGATTATTATTATTATTATTATTATTGTTATTATTATTATTATTATTATTATTATTATTATTTATTATTATTATATGCACAGTGAAAAGTAATTTACTTTCGTAATGGTTCTCTGTATCATTCTCGACTTATTCTGCAACTGTCTCTCTCGGACTAGTAGCATTATACTGCAATACTTTTCATGACTTTTTAATTTTAATTCAAGACTTAACAATCGAATTAATGTCTGGCAAATTTATTTTAAGTTTTTCTTATCTTTAAATAACATAATATTAAAATTACAGACATTATAAAATACTTTGAAATTTTTATAAAAAAAAAAAAAAAAATCGCGTATGGCACATAGTTAGCATTGTCAAAAATGTCTGGCAATAAAAAAAGTATGTCAGGTAGACTTATTTAAAAACAAAAAATTAAAAATTACGCCTTCTAAAATGTTTTTAAAATCCAGGATTATTACCTGAACAGGTAGGATGCGCACTAATGAACGCAACCGCTACCGCCAGCCAGATAGCCCAGACTCTAACCGAAAGTGCAAGAAGGACGACATATCACAAAATCAGCTGACCTAAAATTCTTACTTTTCAAACGTTGCTAGCTCCCGTACTAAGATCAGTTGACATCGATAGGCGATAAGTCCTTTCAAGGTGTCTGTTATTATCTTAAGCTACGCCTTGGTTCATTGCTGTAGTATGAAAGATTGCTGAATTGTAGAACACACAGATAATTCTTAGTTACCTATACGTTTTGAATAAAAAAAAAAAAAATTTTAATTAAAAGAAAACAACAAAATTATAATTCTGGAATAAACCTTAAAGAAATTTTTTTTTATTACTGTGCATAGAGCCACATGTTAATGGAGCAAAAAAAATGCATAGCCGTTTTAAACAAATAACTCTGATATATAATAAATTATTAATAATTAATAAACTAGGCATAGTTAACTTCCTTAACTGTAAAGATAAGTTATGTATGAAATTAAAATTACTTGAAGTAGTTTGAAAGATACTTCTATAGTAAAGATAAGTGATGAGGTCAAGAGGTAAAGTAACAGTGTGGAGAGCGCGGCGTCTACGGTTCGAATCCCCACAGGTACAAGATTTTTTTTGGACCTGATCGAATCAGACATGAATACATCTGGTCAGACCTGACCATGTCTGACCAGGTCTGGTCAGGCATGGTCATTTTTCATGCCTGATCAGGCCTGACGACTCATGCCTGTTCATGTCTGATCAGGTCTGATCATTTTTTTCCGGGATTAGCGGGAAGTTGCAGGGATGGCCTTTAGGGTGAACCGTTTTTCTAATTTTTTTTTTTAGGTTAAGAACTAAAAATCCAGGGGGCGATAGCAAAAAAAATCAACTTGGGAAATAACGGACACTCTAATGTATACATATATAAACTTTTACCATATGTATTTTCTAAATCAGCTCGACGAGCTGAGTCGAAATATAGCAAAATTTTTCGAAAGTCCTGTGATGAAGGCCAATGCAATAGTTAGATTTCTATGAAATTTACTAACTAATGGGAAGTTGCAGACATAGCTCACAGTGTTGACGATTTTTTTAATGTTTTTTGCAACAAAAAAAAAGAAAATTTTTGATGAATGGAGAATTTAAACAGTATAGTTGATAGGTATTTTAAGATTTAATCTTTCGATAGTTTTTTAAAAGGGTCTAAATCTTAAATATTATGTAGAATAGTTCCTTTTTCATACAAGCTTTTTCTGTAAATACGAGATAGCATCTGAAATGGCTCTCAATTTAAGCATGTACTTAACGATATTTTTTGGAGTAAATTTGCCAGCAACTGCGATTTTCCGCAATTTCATGCATTTTTATCTCACTTTATTACACGAAGAAGGTGTGATTTGCATCAATTACATCGTTCTTGTAGTGGATATAGTATGGCTGATTCGTGATTTTCGTCCAACATAAGTATACTTTGGAAAAATCCTGATTAAATATAAGTTGGGTAGAATAACAATATCTCACCATGCTTCCTGTATATACTCCTGAATGTACACAGAAAAAAAAAATTTACTTGAATCAAATAAATAACTTAGAAGAATTTGATCTTCTTGGTTTGCGATGAAAAATTCTTAAACTAAGAAATTTCACTTGGTTTAAGTACATTTTATTGGATTTAAAAATTTTTTGTCTTGATTTAAAACAATGAGCTTTTTAAAAATTATTTTCTTGATTCAAGAATTTTACTCTTGATTCAAGTTAATTCTTTTTTCAGTGCAACAATCGGATAATCGTCGTGGTCTTATACTCGCTTGTTTTTTGAAGTTATACTTCTTTAGGCGCGTTATGAAAAAATGATGAGTGAAATTTTAAGATGCGCGCGCATCTGTGACACAAAATTAACAGTATGAAGCTGTCTGCTTAACCGCTCATTAAGTCTCGAAAAAAAAGCTACCAACAAAATAGAAATTGAACCTCGATATTAGTCGAATTTTTTTTCTTTTTGAGAAATTTTTTTTTTAAATATTTTTTCTGAGGTAAAATTTTTACATCACTTTTACGTCATTATGACATCATTATCATGATATAGACATCACAAGTACGTCATATTGACATCATAAATGTCATTGAGACATAATACTGACGTCATGACGACGTCATATATTTTACGTAAAAGTTTTACGTCAGGAGGTATGAAATACTGAGTCATATATGACTCATATGTGACTTACATCTTACGTAAATCATTACATAACATGATGTCATCCTGACGTAAATAAAAATTAAAATTGAACATCAAATTATAATATTAATTTTTAATATTTGCTATTAAATTGAATAAATAATAAATATTTATAAAAATAACTAAATAAATTTAATGAAAATTTTTTGATAAAAATGAAAAGTGAATATTAAATTAAGAAATCAATAAAAATATTTAAAAAATGACCAACCTTAAATTCAATCTTTGAATTTATTATTAAATTTATTTTTAAAATATTAAATAATCACTATCATAGATGCTGTATTTGTACGATATCTCAACGCTTTTAATACAAAACTTTTCTTATCATATTTTAGTTACATAAGCCACTGATTACTGAAGTTCCGATTCAGACATTACCGGACCATACTATGGAAGTGGACATCATTGAATTAAAAATACAATTCGTATAATAAGACAATTTATGTTAGACTTAATGTAAGAAAATAAATATTTATTTATTTAATTTTTCAAATTTAAACTGAACTTTGTTGATTATCCTTTTCCAATCCTTCTATTATTTTATTGTAATTAATTATTTGCATGCAATTAAAAACTATTTTTTAATGATGCCAAAGAAGTATAACTTCTCACGCGCGTACATAAGTACACGCACCCATTTTTTATTTTTTACTACATCGTTGGATCCAAATTCCGATTGTATTGTGTATTTTAAATTCTTTAAATCTTTTGGTAATAGATATTTTTTTTGCGTGGGTATAATTTTTTAACTTTCCGCTAGGAAAATCAATGATTTTCGAAAAATCGGAAAGTTATTGATTTTACCCCTTTGAAGCCCTAAGAAGCTTTCCTGACTATTTTTACGATAATATCCGTACGCCTGTGTGTGTGTGTGTGTGTTGGTGTTGGATGTATGTAAACTTCTTATAACTTTTGAACGGCTTGACCGATTTGGACTGATTCGGACCAGTAGATGTTGAGAAATCTAAAAAAAACTGAAAAAAAATTTTTTTAAATGTGATTTTTTTGGAATAACTTTTAAACGATCTCACCGATCAATTCGAAAAACTAATGAGATCTTAACATAAAAAAACCACGTCGATTGTCACCAAGCCGGTCAAAATCGTTTGATTCGTTCGTGAGTTAACGTTGACGAAGAAAATCGAAAAAAAGTGTTTTTTTCGAATTACACCGAAATTTCCGGTCTGATCAATTTGTGTCTAAATGTATATCATAGGATTGAAGAAACTGCGTCGAATACTGCCAAAAAAATAGCATACACTCCTCGGGAAGTAAATAAGAAAGCCTCAAATCACATGTAGGGGAGGGCGGGGCAAAATGGGCCTCCTAAAATTTTTAATATCCAAAAATATTTGGGGGCAAAATGGGCCCCCAACATTTTCGATACTCAAAGGGTTTGGGAGGTAAATAAATAAAGGACAAACTAGGTCACGAGTTAATTTAAAGTTATATTTACTATATTTTTTGTTAAAAAACTATTTATTTTATAAAAATTCAAAATATTAATTATTTTAACAAGTTATTGAAAATATGAAAGTAAGTTTTTAAGTTGTCTATATCCAATAAAACATAATAAAATATAATTATTTTAATCTATTTACACATATCACACGTATATTTATTGGTTTTTTTTATTTTCTACACGAGCACATGAATCATGGACCCAATTTTTACATTTACCACAGTGGACCCATGGTTCCACAGATTCAGAATACATTTGTTGACGTAAAATACAAGCTACATCGTCTTCCGATTGCTTAGATTTATTTTTACCTTTTCCTTTCCCTTTAATTGTCGTTTGGCACTGCCTTGGTTTTTTTGTTGGCACATTTTTTGAGTCTTCTTTTCGCTCAGCTAATGTATTCCTATATGACGAACCAGTCAAAATAGCAGTACTATTATGTTTTGTTTTGCTCTGCCTTGATTTACGTTGGACATTACTTTGGGTTAGGAAGAATACTGTTGGGAGAAATTGTAAAACTATCTTTTCTTCGCCTCTTAGCTCCTTTATCTTGGCTGATATCTATTGAATCATCACTATCACCAAAAGCTTCTTTTAAAAATTGTTGCTGGTATTCATCGGCCGTGGTTTTTGAAGAATGAGCGATGACTTCTTCATTTTCACACTCGAATTTCTGAGTCGTCTCAGCTCGAAAATTTAACTCTACCGCTGTGTCGGCCATAAATGTTATTGAGCTCATTCGACGGCTCAACGATTGTAACTCTGGTTCTTCTGATTAGTTTTTGAAATCGATCAGTGTAGCCGTTTAAAAGTTATTCCAAAAAATGTCAGAGTTATGTTAAAAAAACAATTGTTTCCAAATATTTTATCGAGAATATCTCTCGAACCAATCAACCGATTTCCACGTTTTTGGCGGCGATCGACGCGGTTTTTTAAGCTCTGAAATTATTTCATATCATCAAAAACGATCCGAGAAGAAATAACGAAGTTATGTCAAAGAAACACTTTTTTTGGTTTTCTTTCGTTCACGATATCTTTCGAACGAATCAACCGATTTTGACCGGATTAGCGACGATCGGCGTGGTTTTTCAAGCTTGAGGGCGGATTAGTTTTTGAAGTTGATCGATAGAGCCGTTTAAAAGATATTTCAGAGAAACCACTTTCAAAAATGATTTTTTTCTTATTTTTAACTTCCCGCTGAAAATCTCAGATTTTCAAAAATCGGGAAGTTATTGGTTTTACCCCGTTTTGAAAAAATCGAGTTTTCATCAGATCTCGACGTTTCGAGGTCCTAGGAAGCTTCCCTGACTATTCCTGAGAGGGTGTCACTGTGTGTGTGTGTGTTCTTATAGAGGAGGTAAAATACATTTACGTATGCCAGGACTTGATGTTGGTGCCAGGACTAGGTGTTGGTGCCTGGATATGTCGGGTTCAGAAGTCAATATTATTTTGCAACAATACCGCCTAAACATCCTCCTCTCTCCTCTCCCCATAGATATTACAAGGAAGACTGGAACGGGACCGCGTTAGCATTACTTCAATCCAGTCCCTGTTATGTCTTATGACACCTACTTCTTGTTTCTACTGGTTTTAAACCAATACGCCGGCCTGTGGAAACTCTGATTTTTCAGCCGCGGCATAGAGGCGTCACATGCAGCAGCAATTTCCTTCATCGTATTTAGCACTGCCTCTTCCATCTCGCTGCAGGTATCCAGAGTGAGGTTGTTCTGGAGAGTAGACCAGCTTCGTGCAAGTGAAACTTGCAGTGCCTCTGGATCTAGCCTCTTGGCATTCCACTTCCGCTTAGAACCGTCGCGTTGTGAAACCGGAGCAGGTGCCAATTCAACGTTGAATTTCACGAACTGGTGATCACTGCCACTATATTCTTCGGATACTGCCCAGTCTTCAATCATGTTGGCAGTCTTTGGAGTCAACAACGAGATGTCGAGGATGGATTCTTGGTACCCTGGTCTTCTAAAGGTCGTAGTGCTCCCGGTGTTTAGCACTATGAGGTCGAGTCTAGCCGCGACATCAGCGACCTCGTTGCCCCTGGTGTCGGAGAACTCAGCGCCCCACTCAGCTGATTTAGCGTTGAAGTCTCCCGCTACGATGACTTCGCCGTCGAACTTAGTGACCACATCTTCTATATATGCCAGTTTCTGTCGAAACACACTAATCCCATTGTTAGGTGAGAGATAGACGCTCATGAAGTAGGTTGTGGGAGTTTGAATCCAGACAAAACCTGCTCCACTTCCGCTGTTGCTGACGGTAACGTTCTTTCTGTTCACAATCCAAATTGCTGCTGTGCCAGTTTCGTCTGCAAACCATGTTTTACCTTCCATGTTTAGATATTGCTCGCAGATAAAGCAGACGTCGATTTTGTCTTCAAAGACTCGCTAGCGTAGCAGGTTTTGCGCCAAGACGCACCTATTCAGGTTGCCATGTAGTATGCGTGTCATTTCTGCCCTCTCGTAGCTTCTGCAAGTGCTGTGCGGAATGTCTTGTAAGCTCCAGTGCCCGAAATATGGTATAAACCATTAAAGCCTACCAGCAGATTTACACTATTTAATGTTTGTCGTATTCCATAACGATTGCTATCTTGCTCGCCCTCTACAATCGGTTTTGTTGCATTAGAACACCAACTATACCGACATAACTTATATGACTGATATTAAAATATGTGACAATCATCTTGCAATTTATTATGTCAAGTTAAGATTGATCCATTACACAAATAATTTTTGCGCTAGAAAGTCTACAAAATATTTTGCACGACTCATGATGCGAAGCATCAGAGAGTGCTTTACGATCGATAAGTTTTTTTCGCCTTATTTTGGCGGCTATTTTTATTATTATAGCCTTGTTAGTTCACGGAATCAAGATATTTTGCATACTATTGTCGAGATAATTTAATGGAGATTAATTCCATACTTTTTAAAAATTGATTTACTGCAATAGAATTTGAAAAAAACACCAAAATAGGTCAAAAAATTTTCCTGTCCGTCATGTATGAAACCCCGGAAACACTGTAACTTGTGAAAAAATCCACTATTTGACTTAAATTTTTTTTAAAAAAATTCTAATCGACGATTGTAGGTCACTGAATGCGAACGATTAATTAATTCAGTGTCGTTTAAAATCAATTAATAAAAAACAAAAACTACAAGACTGTATATCTATATATATCCATGTAAAATTAACATGGATGGTGATATATCTATATCTATAGATATTATGTACATTTTATTCCACCAGGGGCGCCTGTGCATCACTTTTCTAGTACAGCTGTTATTTTAAAACTTTTTTTTCTTTTTTTATATTTCATAATTAAATGAGCATTATGAGTCGTGCACTTTTGGATTTTCCAAACTTTTTTACTTTCCAGGCTTTATACTATTTTTCTCCTCGACGGAGGCGGAAAGCGGCATTTTCGTTTAGCGCAGCGGGAGGGCCCGGAGTTGCCCGGAGGGCAAAAAAAAATATTTATTAATATATTTAGAGCCCATATAACTATCTATCAATAGTTACTTCAACTAATTCACGGTTCGATTAACTACAAACAAAAAGTTTAGAAAACTATATTTTTATATTTGCGACGTTATAATTCAGCTAATTATGCACTTTTCTCTAAGTGTAAGCAGTAGCCTTCTGAGATATTCTCAAAAGCTCTTCATAAATAAGGTGAAAGACCCAGTTACTCTGGGATATTCTTCTCTAAAATAAACAATAGCTCAACAAAAGTTTGGAAAATCCAAAAGTGCACGACTAATAATGCTTATTTAATTATGAAATATTTATAAAATAAAGAATGTGAAAAAAAAATATATATAAAACAGCTGAAATAGCACGATAATGGGCAAACGCATCTAGTGGGATCAATGTATACAATATATGTAGATATACAATCTTCCGGTTTTAGTTTTATTTTATTAATTGTAAATAAACGACACAGAACTATCTAGCCCTTCGCATTCGGTGACCTATAATTCTTTCAAAGAATTAAAAAAAAACAAATTTTACTCAATTAATGCTTTTTTTTCGCAAGTTACAATGTTTTTGGAGTTTCACACATGACGGACAGGAAAATTTTTTTCCATTTCTATTGCACTAAATCAATTTTTGAAAAATATGGAATTAATCTTCATTAAAAAATCTTGACAATAGTGTGCAAGATATCTTGATTCCGTGAACTAAGAAGGCTATAATAATAGAAATAGTTGCCGAAATGAGACAAAAAAAATTTTTCGATCATAAAGCACTCTCTGATGATTCGCATCATGAGTCGTGCAAAACTAAAGAATACGCTTTTTATAGAGAATCAAACTAAATAATAGAAAATAAAATTTAATAAATATAAATTGCTAATAATGTAGATAAGAAAAAAATGCATTTGATTCTAAAAAAATGCGTGGGGTTCTTTTTAAGACATAATCGAAATGACAATCCTTCTTCTCATATCTGTCAATAAAATATTTTTAACTATTTACACCATACACTCCACGCTTTTTTTACAATCAAATACAATTTTTTCTTATTTACATCACGAAAAGAAATTTTCTTTAAAAATTACCGTTAAAATTACAGTAATCTTGAGACCTTCGGCAATTCCTGATCTAATTACAATTCTTTCAATAATTATTCACAAATACAATGTAAAAAAATGGGTGCGTGTACTTATGTACGCGCGTGAGGAGTTATACTTCTTTGGCATCATTAAAAAATAGTTTTTAATTGCATGCAAATAATTAATTACAATAAAATAATAGAAGGATTGGAAAAGGATAATCAACAAAGTTCAGTTTAAATTTGAAAAATTAAATAAATAAATATTTATTTTCTTACATTAAGTCTAACACTATTAAGGTAGTACTATCGGTTTTAGAATTGACGTTCAGAATTTAATGAAATTTGGCAAATTGGTACTTTATAATATCATAATTAAGCAGTAAAATTTTTGGAAGCCTGGTGAGTCCTGAAAAAAGATATTAATATTTACATATTTTTGCCTTTACCATTGATCCTTATGGAAAATCACAGACTTTATTTTATTTCACAAAACTGGACGTTCAGATTCTAATAAAAATTAAGACAACCAGAGAAAATAACATCTAGAACATATTTTATAACAATCAGTATGGTTTCCGAGTATGTGAGAATATTTATTGATAAAAACCATTAAAAATTTATCTCTGTCTCTCTTTCTTCAACGTGATTGAGTATAGGGAAATTACTACGTTAATCAAATAAGGTTAGGCTTTGGGATTTGACTCTTATGGTAACGATAGTACTACCTTAAATTTGTTTCTTTATTTTGTAAATATTAAATAACCAATGATAAGTATTTAACATTAATAATTTAATAATATTTAGTGTTAATTATATTAAATAAAAGTATTTTAACTTATATCAATAAATAATACATACGGATAGTTAACCTCAATTATATTGGAGCACTTGAAAAAGTATATAAGCACAATTTTTTTCACTAATATTCACAAATAGTAAGTAATATCAATCAAAATATTCAATTTAAATCACTACTGAATACAATTTATTAGCACATATATAATTCGCACTTGTATGAAACTAAAACACGTGTTGTGAATGTATAAACTAGAAACATGTTGATAAATATTATAAATATGAAAACAGTGATCAGAGGTGACGAGCGTACCAACATGCGCGACTAATATCGAGGTTCAATTTCTATTTTGTTGGTAGCTTTTTTTTCGAGACTTAATGAGCGGTTAAGCAGACAGCTTCATACTGTTAATTTTGTGTCACAGATGCGCGCGCATCTTAAAATTTCACTCTCATCATTTTTTCATAACGCGCCTAAAGAAGTATAACTTCAAAAATATAGAAAGGTACCATTAATTTTTACTGCAGTATACCGGTAAAAAGTAATAAACGTAAAAAATTATTTTAGTGAGTGGCTATTTATATTTTTTTCTAGGTAAATTTTTTTTTTTGCCCTGATTATTATCATAATTGCAAGGTATATAAGAATAGTGTACAAGACGTATGTTTTTACGTTTATACTTGTGACAATAAGATCTAACCTGTTCATAGTCACGCTTGAGTTTTATGTTGCTAATATTTCATTTTTTAATTTTTATTTTTGTGCAATACCAATTATTATGGTAAAGTTACCGTAGGTATAGTCAAAATTTCTATCGAGTATAACACAAATTATGTGGCATAGTTTTTCGGATTATTTCCAGTGTAATCTTACGTGGCATAACTAGAAAATTACTTGGTCAAATCGGAGATTACACTGAGTATAATACAAAAATAATTTTCTCTAATCTGGAGTATATTTGATATTATCTGAAATTTTGTTTCACCACAGATATCACTGAGTATAACATGCGAGGATATGTAGTGTCATTTTGTTATTTCCGTGCATTCCCTGGCGGTTTTGTGGTCACGGTGAAAATGCTATGGAAAGTCGGTAGTTCCCTCTATGGTCAACGGTGAAAACTTAATATTACAGTAGTGATTTCACGTTGAAACATTAGTGACTTTGTTTCATTTCATTACTGTCAAAATATGGTATATATCAGATTATTAGACCTAGGTAAAATGGTTCAAACGACATTTTTATATGGCAACTATGGAGTGAAACCATAGTAAAGAGTTCATAAATGTATAGTTAGTGGACAGTCAAAGCAGTATTGTTACACAATAAAATAGGAGTGAATCCAAAGTCGTTTCACCGTCGTTTTACTGTCGTTTCATCGTCGTGTCACTGTCGATTTACCGTCGTTTCATGTTCCTTCCTCAGTCGAATAACACTTCTTTGACCGCCTTTGAATAACCTGCTCATGAAAAATCCCATTTGAAAATGCTAAATTTCTCCAGAATGAAAAATTTAGTGTTTTTAGGACAATAGTAATTTTAAGTAAAATTTACGGTTTTTTTATTTTAATTTATTAATTACTAACTCATTGATACACGACATATAAGCTATTATTTCAATACAATACATATAAGTTTTTGTTTTAAAGTAATCAACACCGCACCAGCGGCGTTCAACGCGGTTTTTTGATGTTAAGAGCTGATTAGTTTTTGGAATTGATCGGTCGAGCCGTTTGAAAGTTATTCCAAGAAAATCTCTTTTCCAAAAATTTTTTTTTGTAGTTTTTTTGCAATTTCTCAAAATCTACCGGTCCGAATCGGTTCAAATTTTCAGGAAATTTAAGTTTGGTCAAGCCCTTTCGAATGGCGCCAACTGCGATCAAATCAGTTAAGCCGTTTAAAAGTTATAAAAGGGTTACATACATACATACACAC
>JZSA01005706.1:0-18602 GCA_000956155.1 Cotesia vestalis | reverse complement strand
TTTCAGCCGATTCGAACCATTAGATTTCAAAAAATCTTTAAAAAACCATGAAAAAATAAGAAAAAATAATTTTTTAAATAAGGTTTTTTTGAGATAACTTTTTAACGGCTTTACCGATCAATTCCAAAATCTAATCAGCTCTTAACCTTGAAAAACCACATCGAATGCCGTTTTGAAAATCAAAATCGGTTGATTCGTGCGTGAGTTATCGTTGTCGAAAGAAAACCAAAAAAACTGTTTTTTGGGAATTACTTCGAAATTCCTAGATCGATCAATTCGAACTTAAAAGTTCTTTGTGGGGCCTTAAAAACCGCGTCGATCGCCGCCAAGAACGTGGGAATCGGTGCATACAGTCGAAAGTTATTGCGATTTGAAAATTCAAAAATAGTGTTTTATTAAATCTCTAGCAGACTTTTGAGCTCAAAAGCTTAGAAAAGCTATCTCTTTGAGCTCGGAGAGCTCAAAATGACACGAAAATTATATTTTTAAGCTCGAAGAGCTCAAAAACGTAATAAGTGCAATTTTGAGCGCTTAAGTATGGAACCATCAGCGGGAAGTTGCAGGGATGGCCTGTAGGGTCAACCGTTTTCCTAATTTTTTTCTAATGTAAATACTTTATTAATATTTTCAAAATTATTCTCAGCTCAAAATATTGATCAGTTTGTATTTGATAATTTGAGTGATTCAGACATATCTTCATTGATTAATAGTATTGGCGACTTCCGAAAATTCTCCATACTATATAATAATTATAAATTATCCAAAAATAATCCTGAGCCTGACATTCCTGTGCTTAAAAAATTACCTCATTCCCAAGATCCGACTATCAATGTTGTTGATGTGCTGAATGCTCCAATTATAATTGAAGATGCAGGTTAATCTTTAATTTTCACTCATAAAACTAATCTTCTAAATTTATTAAATTTATTAAATATTTTTAAATAATTTTTTTTTTTTTTTTTATTTGAAGAGGTTACTCACGATCAACCAGATCTAAAAATAATCAGTGCAGTTACAAGTAGAAAATTAAATTTTATACAACAAAAAGAGTATTTGGCTAGATTACTAAGTACTCCAACTAAAGATATAATCGAAAACGATATTCGTGGAGTCGCTGCCCTCAAATTAAGCGATAAGCCAAAAACGTTTCGAAATAATATTGTTCATATAATTTTAGACAAAGTTCTAGATATGGATCCATCGTTCAAGTATGTACAGTAGTATTTCATAAAAATATTGAAGGGAAATCAGGATTTACATTTTATATCTTTTTTATGATAGAATACCCAAAGAGTTGTTTGCTGAATGGGCGACTGAATTAAGTGTTATATTCCCGACTGATTTGCCTCAAGTTTATTATTTTGAATTGTCAGTGAATGAAAACGGTCAACTTTCATTGGCTGGTGGCATATTATATAATACGTGGATGAATAAGCGCAAAAAGTTGAAAAAGGCTGGTATGATTGTCAATGCAAAATCAAAACATCCTACTGGACAAGGAAGCAGAGTTATTTCATATTTTATATGTACGTTAACTTTTCATCTTAATTAATATGTCATTAAATTTTAAAGAAATAACTCCTGCAAGTCCCGATGTACAAGAAAATTTAACTTGGCTTCGCAATTGCACAGAATCGTTGAATGATGTCATCACAAAATGGAAACATACCCATAAACATCGATTAAGTGACTTTAGAACGATATCGATATCAAGTTATTTAGAAAAATTTTTATTCCTCCGAGGACCACAGGGTTATTCATTAGTAATTATTATGTTGATTTTGTTTATTTTTTTATACCATTAGTAATTGATTTTTTACTTTTAATTATTTATTTTTTTTTTTTTTTTAATATTTGCTTCCTTTTTTTCTAGATTGAAATTGACTTCAATGAGATTCATAAGGAGCGTTCTAATCATTTCTTAAGCAAGTGGCCTAAAGTTTCTTCAAAAATCATCTCCTTAGCGAGAAAAAGATTTGACTCGAATATTAATGTTTTAGAATTATTAAAAAAACACGTGAAAAATCAAGATACTGGTTTGTATATTTTTTTTTAAAGTTTCAGTAATCACAAATAAATTAAATAAAAACTTTAAAATTCATTATTGTACTAAAGATAATAGTGAAGTGATAGCCTTATTACTACTACCTTTTTTTCTTGGGGCAAAAAATTTAAAACGAAACTCCAAGGGTCATCCTAGATGATCCTCGTTAGCAGAAAGCCAACATCATTTCATTTTGCATGTTGAAGTAGGTTTATAATATTATTTTATTATAAATATTTTTTTGATATCTTATAATTAAACAGCTGATTTATTAATTTATTGAATTTTCCAATTTTTTTAGTCGAGTGATTTGATCGATGATGAACTTAAACTTCGACAGAAACAACTAAAAAATCTTGGAGAGAGTAATCAGCCATCCGTCGTATTGGTAGGAACGCTATCAAGACTTTTATCATGTCAAGTTCGAATAGAAGATACTATATACATTCTTCCTACTGCAACAAAAGTAGTTGATATTTGTTTTAAATCATTTACAGCATTGGATGCTAAATATCCTGAATTTTGTAAATGTATATGGTCATTTATTGAGTTACATTTTTTCGAGATCGAGAAAAAAAATAACAAATTTATCAGTGTGACTAAATTCATTTCTGATCTTAATGTCACTGAAATTTAAAACTACAATTTATAAATTTATCATTACTATTATTAAAAATGAAGTGTCATCTATGTTTATTGTCATTCAGTACATCTAGCCTCCTCATTAACCATTATAAGATTAATCATTCTTTTAAGAATAAAACTATTTATAAATGTATTGAAGAGGGATGTGATAGAATATATGGAAATGTATTTACATTTAAAAAACATTTACGTCTTGTTCATGAATCAAAACATAATGTAACGGTGCCTGATGATAATAATAAAATAGAAAGTTGTCATAGTGAAAAAAAAGAAAGCAATTCATTTTCAAGTTATCCTACAGTTATAGAAAAATTTGATTCTGAGAATAACGCCGAGGAAATAAAAAAAGCCTCATCAGCTCCACAAAGTTTAAACTTGCAGAATTATTGTCCTATTTATATACCCTAAAAATATCAAGAAAAGACGCAGTGTCGATAATTAATCAAATGAATTTATTTTTAACACAAAGCGTTTTTCCATATATCTTACAACAAGTAAAAGATGAATTAAATGATGAGAATATTTCCAGAAAATTCGAAATCATATTGAAGAGAATGAATTTTCTAGAAGATTTTAAAAGTGATCAACGATGTCTTCAATTTTTAGAAGATAATAATGCATATAATTCTCCTTCAGAAGGTGTCTTAGGCTACGCACAGCTACCAGAGAAAACAAATAACGATATCATTATGGTACCTAAACCTATTACATTTGAATTTATCTCACCAGCAGAGACGCTGAGCTATTTATTTGAGAAGCCTGATTTTTATAATTTAATAATGTCATACTCTAATGAGTTAAATAATGAAACAGATGCTGTATATAACATTTTGCAAGCTGAGCTCTGGAAAAGTAATGATTCGTCACGATTAGGACAAATAGTTTTGCCGTTATTGGTATATTTTGATGGCTTTGACACCGGCAATGTATTTGGTTCCCACTGTGGCTCCAATTCTATCGGGGGATTGTACTATACACTCGGATGTATACCTCCACAGTATCGCTCTCAATTAAATTTTATTTTTATTGGTCAGCTGATTTATGATCAAGATCGGAAGATTTTTAGTAATGATGCTACTTTTGGACGAATAATAGAAGAATTTAAGTAGTTAAGAACTAAAGGAATACAAATTCAAGTCAATAATATGATAAAAACTATATATTTTGAAGTTATTCTAATAATTGGGGATAATGTAGGACTAAATGGAATTTTGGGCTTTGTTGAAAGTTTCGGTGTTTCAAAATATTATTGTCGCTTTTGTAAAATGTCAAGAACTACTTGTGAAGAGCAGTTTGTTGAAGATGAGAATCTCATTCGTAATAAAAAACAATACGATAGTGACCTACTTATTAATAATATTTCATTGACTGGAATAAAAGAAAAAAGTATCTGGAATAATTTGCACAATTTTCACGTAACAACTAATTCTGCAGTCGACATCAGTCATGATATGTTTGAAGGTGTATGTATTGATACGTTAAAAATGATTCTTCACCATTTCATTTTTAAAGAAAAATTGTTTGATGTTGATACTTTAAATATGCGCATTACATTATTCGATTATGGCATCTCAGAAAAATCCAGTAAACCTCCAAATATTACTACTGATTCAACATCTGAGTTTAAGTTGAAAATTAAAATGTCAGCTTCAGAAATGACTTGTTTTGTACGATACTTGGGATTAATGATTGGTGACTTAGTTCCTCGTAACCACAAAGTTTGGAATGTTTGGATCCAACTTAGATATATTATATCTATGATTACTTCTCCTGTTGTTTATCAATCGATGGTAATTGAATTAAAATCTTGCATATCAAAATTTCTAGTCCTTCAAACTCAGAGATTTAATTGGAAAATAAAACCCAAGGCTCATTTTCTAACTCATTATCCAAGAATGATGAATTTAATTGGCCCTCTGCCTCATTGCTCAACCATCAGATGGGAAGCTTTTCATAAAAGATTAAAAGCTGACGCAGTATCAACTTCAAGTAAAAAAAATATAACACATACTATTTGTGTCAGAGAACAATTAAGATTCAAAGATTTTTTCAAAGACACTGGATACTCGAATATTTTGAATTTTGGCAAGAAATTGAAAGTTACTAAAACATTAAATGATAACTTATCTAGAACTTTTTCAGAGGCTAAATCTATCAACATTTTTTCATGGATAGAAACATATGGAACTAAATATTGTAACGGTATTACTGTAGTAATTCGTTTAAAAACTATTGATCAATTACCTTTATTTGGTAAAATTATACTTGTTCTTGAAATCGATGGTGTAATTTATTTTCAACTGAAATCTTTGAAATCTACAACTTTTGATAAACATTACTTTGCATATGAAATCTCCGCAAATGAATCTACAGATCTACAGATATACGTTACTTAAAATATGACTCAGTTCCTATAAAAACTCCTTGTTTAAACATTAAAAAATTTTCAAAACAGTATGTTGCAACGAGATCTATAATTCCGGATCTACAGATCGTTAAAAAATTGTAATTGTAAATAAAATACTTAACGTTATTTATACGTTAAACATCGAGTTGAGCTCTACTAGACCAAAGGGTCAATTGTTTCAGTCTTAGATCTTTGAAATGGGTTCTGGGCATAACGTGAAAAAAATCCGATTGACATTTCTTTCAGAACCTTATAGTACAATGACCCATAAAATATCTTAAGGAAAGTTTACGTCAGTTATATGGACTAGTACCTTTTTTTCTTTTTTTCTAATTTTTATATAATAATTTGTTCGGGTGATTTGAAAAAAATTAAAATAAATGGAATGTTTTGGAAATAAAATTTTGGAGTTAGCACAGCACAGAACTGATGATGTATAGTCCTGAAAGGATTCTCGGTTTCATTTATATCCTATAGAATGTATCACGACAGGCGTGCAAAAACCCTGAAGCTGAAGCTGATCTCAGCGTGGGTGAACAGTTATTATTGCTTGGCGCCAGGCTGGTGGGACTGCACGCGGTTCTTAACTTCTTAAACTATCATCGTATCCAAGTGAATTTAAACGATACACTAGTGAATCAGTATATACATATATATATGCACTGGCTAGTAAATATATGATACGTGATAGTATTGGTATTGGTGTATAGGCCGTGGAAGATATCAAGCGGGTGTGTACATTCGTGCGAAAAAATATAAAGCTCTATTCCCAGGGACGTAAGCAATGGCCCTAAGGGATCCAGTCACGCATTTATATTCTCACTTGTATTGAATCGTATCGCGCTGTTATGTTTTAAATTTTACGAGCAGAACAACTAACCCAGCTCGTTTCACACTTCCAATTCACGCTTTATTAAAGTGACCCAACTAAAAGACTTTTTTAACGCTACGTTAAGTATAATCATCGACTAATTCTAATAATAGTAAACTAATTATTTTTTCTGAAAGATACATATCTCTAATAGATTCAAATAATCTGTCACATTCCTCAGAACCAACTAATCTATTTCTATCTACTTAGATTAGTCGAAACCTGACAAACTAATATATATATATATATATATATATATATATATATAATTTAAAAAAAAAAGATCAATTTGATAAAAAAAAAAAAATTAACATGGCCCAGCATGGGTGAACCCCACTTGTAAATAATTACTATATTTATCATATATAAATAACTTAGTAAGTAATTTTTTATTATAAACTAAAAATTTTTGGTTATATACTGTTTATTTTTACGCAATTGGTTAACCGCATATTGAGTAAATTGAACTACAATTGGAGTTACGAATACCGCATGCTGTAGCATATCTAACTTTTTACTACAGTTGACGCTTAGCTACAATATTGGAGTAAATCTAATCACAATATGGAGTTGTCTCAGGTCATACTACAGCCTGCGGTAAATGGTACTACAGTTGTTGTTACAACTACCGCAATTTATTTTCCGTGTATAATCTTATAATCTCTAGTTTCCTGGCCCTTTTCTCCTCAAATGACCTGTGTAACAGACTTCTGCTACGCTTTTTTTTCTTTCTGTTGAGTTTTTCTTTGCAGCAATAATCTGCAAACATATTTACTCCCCACTGCCCCTGAAATCGCCGTTCAAATTCTTTGAGATCTTGATAAAATCTCTCTCCTTGCTCTTCACTAAATTCTCCGTTGTTCTCCGGTAAGTTTAGTTCAGAAATATTAGCTTAGCTTCATTTAGATGTTTATGGTCGGATTTTTCTGGCTTTTTCTCTTCACCGATTGGCCGGTACTCTTCTTCACTGCTCGAACGAATTTTTTCATCAGTTTCACTGGGATGGAATTCACTGCCAGTAGCAGACTCTTTGTCATTAAGAGCTACATTCTTAGGATCGACGTCGACTTCCATTGTATCGAATACACTGGTCAGGCTGTCTTTTAACGTATCATCTTCTAAACCTTCTATAGAGTTTGCAACTGGTTGTTGCATACCTGAAGCAGAAGAATACGAAATTTTGTCCTTATGGATTCGGCCCGCAGTCTCAACTTTTGTCGTGCAAAAGTAGCAATCACTTGCACCGAGAGGCTTCTTCATGTAGCTGAAGTTTTAAATTTAAGTTTCTCCTTGTTCTGGTGCTTCTCAATTCGGTTTACCATATTATAGCATAAACCATAAACAACATTAGGTATCCAATTTCTTAAGTGGAGAGAAACTTCCATATTGAAATACTTTTCATACAAAGTAACAACCCTATCTGTGAGTTTCAATGTATTTTTCATCCCAATGTATTTTGCAATTTGATTATAACATACGAAAAATACTGTAAGATAATGGATTTTATCGAATTTTTAGGTAGATTTCTAAAGAAATCTAACTGTTGCATTTGTCCTCAAGGTGAAATTTTCACCTGATTTTGCTATCATTGAGACCTTATATATAGTTTAGGGTATGGTTCCGAAATTTGTATATAGCTGGGGCTGGGATTTGATGGTGCCTCTTAAGAATATGTGTGTCTGTGTGTGTGTCTGTGTAACCCTCTCATAACTTTTGAACAGCTTGACCGATTCGATAGTGGTTAGCGCCGTTCGAAAGAGCTTGACGAAACTAAGGTTTTTAATATAATTTAAAACAATTTGATTCAGTAAATTTTGTGAAATCAAATAAATAAAATTTTCAAAAAATTGTTTTTTTTTTTTTCAAATAACTTTTTAGCTGCTGTACCGATTGATTTTAAAAACTAATTTGTTCTCAACCGTGAGGAACTACGTCGATCGACTCGAAGACCGACAAAATCGGTTCATTGGTTCGAGAGAAATCGTTGACGAAAAATTCTAAAAAAAAGTGTTTTTTTTTACATGGATCGTTTTGAATGTAATAAAATAATTATTAGATCTTAAAAAACTGCGTCGATTGCGGTCAAGAACATCAAAATCGGTTGAATGGTTCGATAGATATCGATGATGAAAAATTTGGGAATAAGTGTTTTTTTTCACATAACTCCGACATTTCTTTTCGGATTATTTTTTTGTACTCAAAAAACTGCGTCGAATGCCACCAAGCGAGTCAAAGTCAAACAACGCGTTTAAAAATTATAGCCATCCAAAAATTTTTTTGAGCTCGAAGAGCTCAAAAAATGAATAGATTTTCGAGCGTCGCGTTGGAAAATAAGCGGAAAGTTCCAGGAAGGGCCTGCAGGTTCAACTGTTTTCCACATTTTTTTTTAGAAAATTGATATAGTATTGTGTGAGAAGACCTCTAACTCAGTAAAATATTGACGCATTTACTAATTGAAACGTCTTTTTTTTTATCAAGATCCAGTAAATGACCACATGTTTATAATGCAATATCCTAACCTCAAAATGAAATAGGTCTTCTATTTTTAACTTTCGAAGTTTTACAAATTTTTTGGTAAACATCAAATATGACAATTTTGAAAAGTTCATAGTTTTTAAACAATATTTAAAGTTTCTTTGGTTATTAATTTTGGTTCTTTTAATTTTTTTAATACGTCAATATCTATAAATTCTAATAAAATTTTTTTGTTCTTTCTACCAAAAAAACTTTTAATTTTTATTAATACCTTAAACAAGTGTTAACACAAAATATGATTAATTAAAAAAAATTTAGTAATAATAATTGTAATAATAATCATAACACGTTTCTCACAAAAAAATTAATAGAATTGTAGAAGAATTGTGAGATGCTACCAAGTATATATTTAGTTATCAATGAATTAATGGATTATAAGCGATATCCAGAATTTTATCTGATTGATACAATAGAATAAATTTTTTTGGCAGCCGTTATTCTCATTTAAACCCTAATTGAAATTATTTCTTACTTTGTATTTTAATACTCTTCATGCTATTGTTATTTTTTTACCATTTAAGATGTTATATGAGTTTCCTCCCAGAAAAAATTGCCTATTTTTAACAATTTTTTTCAATATAAAAAATGAGATATTCAATTCAAACTTTTTACTATCTTAAAGATGAATATTTTATAACAAATTACTGAAATTTTTGAGAAAAAATATTAAAAACTCTGCCATTGTGATGTCATTTCTGACAAGCCCTCGGAAAAAAGATGCGTCCGCGTTGAAAGCAGAACTCCTAGCTAGCAGGATGATTTGAAGTGAAAAAAAAAATACGTGCTTTAATTAAGACTTTTAACTAGAACTTGGACGAAGGAAAAAAACAGAAAGTTGAATTTTTGGCAGAGGTTTTTACGAAAAAAAGGAAAAATTTCGCGGTATTTTTTTTTTTTCATAGTTGTAATTGAAAAAAAAAAATTTTTTTTTCATCCAAGTCCTTGTAAATTGTATTTTGGAGACCTATCGAAAATTTTATCAGTTGATTTTATCGGTTGATTAGTTCTCGAGAAATCTTGAAAACCGTCTTTGAAAAAACAGTTTTGAGAAAAATGCGTTTAAAGTTTCGAGTAACAATAAAACAGCGCTTTAAGCGCGCAACTTTTAAAAACTGTACCGCCGAAACTATTACTCGAATCGACTTGAAACTTCAAGATAATATTTTAGAGATATTGAAGAATTTAAAAAGACAGTAAAAAAATAATCGATTTTTTGAACCCGTGAAACCCATGTAACCTCTTAAATACTGTCAAGAAATATTTCAATTTCAAAAAATCTAAAAATAATTTCACTCAACTTCTTAAAAAATAAAAACATTCATTAAAAAACAAAATCTATATTATTAAGCATTTAAGTGCAATTCGTATCAAATTCTTGTGTTAATTAATGTCAATCATCATATCTTTTTTTAATTTATTACACTCAACGATCTATATTCATCATAAAAACATTTCTAGAATTAAATTTCTGCTGTTAAAAAAAAAAACAAATTACAATAGTTGAATAATAGTTTATTTTGCATGAGAAAAAAAAATGTGAATTCTCTCGCGGATCCGGGTTTACTGTAAAATTATGGTAAAATTAGGGTGAGACCATAGTAGAAAGATAGTAAACTAATGGTAAAATGACAGTGAAATCAAAAAAAAAAAAAAAAACCAAATTACAATAGTTGAATAATAGTTTATTTTGCATGAGAAAAAAAAATGTGAATTCTCTCGCGGATCCGGGTTTACTGTAAAATTATGGTAAAATTAGGGTGAGACCATAGTAGAAAGATAGTAAACTAATGGTAAAATGACAGTGAAATCACGGTGATTTTGTGCCATTTGCTCACTGTGCTTTTATAATCATCTCATAGTGATTTTATAGTGGTACTATCATCGATTCCAAGTAAATTTACAGTAAAATCACTGTGAATTCACAATGAAATCTCAGTGAAATTATTATTAAATCACTGTGACAAAATGGCACAAAATCACTGTGAATTCACTATGGAATTACCATGAACATACTGTAAACTTAATCTCTGTTGAATTATCTTGACAAAATTACAGTGAATTTACAGTGTAATTGCTATGATCTTACAATAAAATTATTGTCAGTCCACAGTTGTATCATTACCCGACTAGAAATTGTCACGTAAACCCTATTGGGTCCCTATTGGGATCCCACTATATCCCAATCTAAATTTGTAAAAGAATCTTAAATTTCAAAAAAATCAAAAATAAATTCGAATTAGAGACTCAGATGGTATTATAACTTTTTATTTCGACTAGACTTAACACGCTCGCTTCGCTCGCCTTCATTCTTTCAAAAATCCCGCCACTATCTCAGTCGACCAATCAACAACCGAATAAAATAGTCACAGAAGTGACGTAAAACGATACGACATCCGGCCATCAACTTTTTAGAAGAGGATTAGAAAGTGAACTATTGGTTGAATGAATCTTTGTCGTCAGTTGGGCTTGAACTCGGGACCTCTTGATCATCAGCCGTTCACGTTACCTCTGGTCCAAGCAGGAATACAACATTCATAGCTCTATTTGATGTATATCAAATAATTTTTTATTTCAACGTTGGGATTTTCTACTTGGGTCTCACTCAGACCCCAATCAGGAAATATTAGAAATGATTTTTTTTATCAATGTTGAGGTTTGCCATTCAGGCCCCACTCAGGTCTCGATTGAGAAATATTAGCAATAATTCCACAGAAATCCTACCGGGAAAAAAATTGTAAAAAAATTTTTATTCCCATGTAGGGTATTCTCACTATGATACCACATGAATTCCAAATGGAAAAAACTGCAAAAATTTTTTTATTTTCGTATTGGGTACTCCCATTATTATCCCACATATATCCCAGCTAGACAAAATTTTCTTAAAATTGGTAATTTTCACGTTGGGTATTCTCACTATCATTCCACATGAATCCCAACTAAAAAAAATTTTGACGTTAGGTTATCCCAACAAGTTCCCAATAACCCAACTGGGCAAACCAATCATCCAGTCATCAACTTTAACATTGGGTTTTCCCAACGTGTTACCAATTGATTCCCAAGTGGATAATTTCTAGTCGGGTATATTAATTCCGAGTGACAATATTGTAAATTCACAGTGAACTTACTGTGATATCACTATTAAATTGGGGCGTTATTAAGATGATTTCTCAACAGTACCACTGTGATTTTTGTTGTGAAGTTCAAAAAGGAAATAATAAAAATTGAATATGCTCATTATCGAAAAAAAATAAGTTTAACAAAGAAATTACTTAAAAAAGTCGAAGTAAGTTTGGACAATCTTTGGAAAAATTGATATTTCAGAATAAAATAGAAAAAAAAACATCACTCTGAATATTTTTTACGTTTCGCAAAAAATATTTAAGCATGTTATAATATAACGCAAAAAATTTTAGCTACAAATTTAAGACTGTCGAATCACCATGAATCTACAGTGAAATAATAGTGAAATCACATTGAATTTACTGTGGAATCATCATGGAATCACCACTAATTTGCTGTGGAATCGCTTCAAATTCACTCTTTTACCACCATCAGATCACCATGGAATTACAAAAAAATTATAATGAAACTAATGTAAATTCATTGTCAATTTATCACAAACTTACAGTCTTATAACCGTCAGATTACAGTGAATTAGTAGTAAATAGATCATGAGAATACCAAAAGACTACGATAAATTGACCGTAAACTAACTGTAAAATCACAGTGAAATCACAGTGAAATCTCAGTGAAATTATTATTAAATCACTGTGACAAAATGGCACAAAATCACTGTGAATTCACTATGGAATTACCATGAACATACTGTAAACTTAATCTCTGTTGAATTATCTTGACAAAATTATCTTGTATGCAAAATATCTTGATTTCATAATCTAACAAGGGTATAATAATAAAATTAGTTGCTGAAATGAGGAAAAAAAAATTTTTCGATTACAAAGCACTCTCTAATGTTTCACATCATGAGTCGTACCAGACTTTGGTAATTATATACAAGTGGGGTCAACCTATGTTGGGCCATGTTAAATTTTCAACTTCCCGCTAAGAAAATCGAAGATGTTCGAAAAATCGGGAAGTTATTGTTTTTACCCCGTTTTGCAAAAATCGAGTTTTCAACAGATCTCGACGTTTTGAGGCCTTAGAAATCTTCCCTGACCCTTCCCGCGATGGTGTGTGTGTGTGTGTGTGTGTTAACCTCTCGTAACTTCTGAATGGCTCGACCGATCAGAACCAAGCCTTGACATTCCAAAGAGTATCGTTGCCATTAAATTTTCTGAAAATTTGAACCAATTCGGTTCTCTAGATTTTGAGAAATCTCAAAAACGAAATTTTCGAAAAATCGTTATTTTAGAATAACTTCTAAATGGCTTTATTGATCAATTCCAAGAACTAATCATCTCTTAAGCTTGGAAAACTACGTCGTTCGTGAATTATCGAAAACAAAAAATTTGAAGAAAAATTTTTTTTTTATATAACTTCGATATTTTTTTTCAGATCGTTTGAAATAAGATGAAATAATTATTAAAGCTCAACAAGCCACGTCGATTGCCGCCAAAAACGTGAAAATCGGTTGATTGGCTCAAGAGATATACTTGACAAAAAATTTTTGATAAAAGAGCAACTAACTCTTTGAGCTGAAAATAACACATAAATTCTATTTTTAAGCTCGAAGAGCTCAAAAACATCATAAGTGCAATTTTAAGCATTTATGTATAAAATTAGTAGGAAGTTGGAAAGATAGCTTTTAGGGAACCGATTCGGACCGATAGATTTTGAGAAATTTAGAGAAATCTAAAAAAAAATAGGAAAAAAATTTTTTTCAGAAGTGGTTTTTTTGGAATAACTTTTAAATGGCTCTACCGATCGATTCCAAAAACTAATCAGCTCTCAACCTTAAAAAACCACGTCAATTGCCGCCAATCCGGTCAAAATCGGTTGATTCGTTCAAGAGATATCGTGAACGAAAAAAAACCGAAAAAAGTGTTTTTTTCACATAACTTCGATATTTCTTAGGATCGTTTTTGGTGGAATAGAATAATTTTTAAAGCTTAAAAAACTGCGTCGATTGCCGCTGAGAACGTAAAAATTAGTTGATTAGTTCGAGAGATATCCTCAACGAAACATTTGGATACAAGGATTTTTTCAACATTACTCCAACATTTTTCGAAATAACTTTTAAACATCTCGACCGATCGATTTTAAGAACTAATCAACTCTTAACATACTCTTAACAACTCTTAACGCCGTCGTGCCGATCAAAGTCGGTTCATTCATTTGTGAGTTATCGTTGACGAAAGAAAACCGAAAAAAGTGTTTTTCCCGAATTACTCCGAAAATCTTGATTCGATCAAACTAAACTTACAGATTCTTTATAGAGTTTAAAAAATTGCGCCGAATGCTGCCATCCGCGTGAAAATCAATTCAGTTATTCAAAAGTTACTGCAGTTTGAAAATTTGAAAAATTGTGTTTTATCGAAGTTTAATCAGACTTTTGAGCTCGAAGAGCTCAAAAGCATAGAAAAGTTGTCCCTTTAAGCTCAGGAAGCTTAAAATAACACATAAATTTTATTTTTGAGCTCGGAGAGCTCAAAAACATCATTAGTGCAGTTTTAAGCTCCTGATATAAAATTAGCGGGAAGTTGCACGGATGGCCTTCAGGGTCTACCGTTTTCCTAATTTTTTTTTTTATTTTGTTATTATAAATTTTGCAATATTATTAAATTTAGAATTAAAAAAATTATAATAACAAAATAAAAAAAAAAAATAATAACTGATGACACATTATTGGTACACACGTACAATGCTTTTCAATGATTTGTACAGATCAGGAAACTTCAAGTTAAGAAATCTCTAAAGACATCTCTAAACATAGACCAGTAAAATTAGATATCATTGATTTTGGACATCTCTAAATATTTACAAATATAAATTCTTACAACTTTGAACAAAGACGATTAAAAATGTAGTAATCATACAATATAAGCGCTAAGAAATTTAAAATACAAAACATAACTAAAAATTAATTTATTTTCCTATGATCGCTGCTCCAGGAAGTTATACAGTTATTTTTGATCGATTGTCCTTTTATTTTAAAAACCCATAGAAATTTTGCTTTTAATCTAGGTATATATTTTACAGGACTGTAACCAGGGTGTTTTGCCCAGGTCCAGTTGGTCACCCCTTTCCTCCTTAGAAAGGTCGCCACTGGGATTTTAGACACGGTGTCCCAGGAACCGGGGAAGCATGAGAGGGGAAAGACAGGGTCGTGAGAAGTCTGAGAGGGCTGTAAATAATGCTAAGAGAATTATTTTGTAACAATTAAAATGGTTTATTCAATCAAATTTTAAACTTAACAATTTACTTATAAACTAACTTAATTGTGAGAACCTCTCACCTACGCTGGCCCTTGCCAAATTTACTTAATCGTGAGAACCTCTCACCTACGTTGGCCCTTGCCGAGTTTCTAATAATTCAATAACTAATTCTTCATTACCTCGTCACTCCGACGGAATACCTTAAAATACTATATTTTCCTCGTCAACCTGACGGCATCTCAATTTACCAAATTTCTACGTCAACCTGACGGACTATTTACTGATCTAATTCCACGTCAACCTGACGGATTCTTAACTTTATTATTTATTCCTTAACTTATTTATAATATCGTCCACCGGACGCTAACTCAAATTCTCTAAATTTTATTACTACTAAATTCTCTGAATTTCTAATTCTAATTAATCATCAAATTCTTTACTAACAATTCTTTAATGCAGATTTATTAATTTCATGAATTAATCCCTAGTCAGTTTTCTTATTAAATTCATTTATCAATTTGCATACAAATATATCCACAAAACCGACAGAATTACTTTTGTCAATTTTTTCCACTTCCGATTTTTATGACTCCAGAATTGATCAAAATTTCCAATAATTAAATTTACTTAATTAAATTTAGCCAAACGGCCTAAATTAAATTTTCCACAGTTGCCAAATTTTACTACATAAATTCTAAACGTCCCAATAAAATTCCTAGCTATAAAACCTTGAGAATGACCTTTACTCTCAACTACGCACTTGTTAAATTTTTTTCAACTTCGACCTGAGACTACTTTAAACTAAATTTTAATCATTATAAACAAAAGACCAATTGTAAATTTATTAATATTCTTATTTCCAATTTCCCAAAATAGATTTTAGAGTTTTATTGTTATAACCAATATCCAGACTTAACTAACTAAATGACCTTGACGAACTTTACTCAAATTGGAATTTGCTAATATTCAGTGACTACCAGAGACGAAAATTATAATCTCAACAGAAACGTGAATTGGTTAATTCGGCCTCATTAAACCAGACCGGCCTGAATAACCAAAAAAATACCTGGAGTTCCAAATTTTCTGTCGACGGTGTAGTTATCCCAACAAGCAGTAAAATTCCGCAAATCAGCAACTGGTCTCAAGCTTCCCGGGTCCGAAAATTCTCTCCTTGTCTCCTCAATCTCCAAATTATTTTCTCGTGCAATTTTATTCCTGTAAATGCCGATAAATAAATATTGGATCAAGATAAAATTCGTCAGCCAAAAGGCCTGACGGGATAAACTTTAACAGAATTTTAGATAATAAATGTGTTTTTATAATTAAAAGACAATCGATCAAAAATAACTGTAAGCTTCCGGGAGCAGCAGTTACAAGAAAATTAATTAATTTTTAGTTATCTTTTGTATTTTAACTTTCTTTGCGCTTATTTCGTATGATTACTACGTTTTTAATCATCATTGTTATAAATTGTAAGAATTTATATTTGTAAATATTTAGAGATGTCCAAAAGTAAAGATATCTGAATTTACTTGTCTGTGTTTAGAGATGTCCATTTTATTAAGTTTACAAATAATTAGAACTGTCTATTTTTCTAAATTTTTCAATTGTCTTTTTATTGACTTGTCTAAATTTATTATTTTCCATTTTTTAGAATCTCTGTCATTTTACCTATTTGTTTTATGGTTTGTCTAATTTCACGGATATCTTGTTTTTAAGTTTTCTAATTTTATGCTTATCTTTTTTAAAATAATTCCATTTTTTTTTGGTAACTGAATTTTTACATGCCTACCTCTTTTATTATCGAAATTTTAAATCATCTTTTTTTTTTACAAATAATTTTTTTTTTTATTTCCAATATATTATTTTTTCAAATTTTTTATTTAGTGATTTCTTTACTTATAGTTGCCCAAATTTTAATGTTTCCATTTTCCGGAAAATTCTTGACCGGTACGAATCATTGAAAAACATTGTATAATATAGGTATAGTTAAGAGTACTGAAAAATATTACTCACTTCGGACCGCTGTAAAACCTTAGCTATTGCCTTAATGAAAAAATGTTGCTTATAAAAGTTGTTTCTCAAGAACCCGATTAGAAATTATTTTGGGAATGCCCAAGGTACCCTATCTGGGCCCCATTGGGTTTCAATGGGGCATGCCCAATAGGGAAATCCCAATGAGGACCCAATGAGAACCCAATTGGGAGTTCCTAATTAAAAAGGAAATAAATTTATTGTCAATTTCTCTAGTTAGGATTCATGTGGGATTTAAATGGAAATACCCAACGTGGAAATAAAAAATTTTTTGCACTTTTTTTCTAGTTGGGATTCATGTGGGACCAAAGTGGCAATGCCCAATGTGAAATAACAAAATTTTTAGGAGTTTTTTTCTAGTTGGGATTCATATAAGACCACATTCGGAATACCTAGGGTGAAAATGGAAAACTATCAAAAAAAGCAAAAAAGCTATTGAAACCTTTATTTTTTTCTTTTACGACATTTTTTTTATTATAAATGCATCTAAAAACAAGCAGAATCAAAAAAAAAATCGAAAATGTAATTTTTCACCTAGTTATGGCCCAATATGGGGTTGACCCTACTTGTAAATAATTACCAATTATTTAAAAAAAAATTAGGATTTCAAAAATAGTATATTACGACCCTAGGCCAGAAAGTTGGATTTTCTGGCGTGTGGAATATAGATGCCGAGGCGAAGCCGAGGCATCTATATTCCATGCGTTAGAGCATCCAACTTTTTGGCCATGGGTTGTATACTATTTTTCTTGATCCCTATCCGAAAATACGGAAACACGCGAGGGCGGGGGGAGGCGCCGCCCGACTTTTGCAGAGCCGAGGCGAAGCCGAGGTTTTGCTGGTCGGGGCGGGCTTAAAAAAATATATCATCAATAATTTACAATTAGTTGCACGATCATTAAATCCTGAAATGGAAAATTGAGAATAAAAAACACATAAATTAATAAATAAACGAAAATAAATTAATAATTATTATTAAGTTACAAACAACACAACAAATAATATCCGTTTATAATAAGTATCATTAATTATTAATTAATCAAGAATCATCCATATCAATATTATTAGCACAACTGGCCATTAACACTTTCGCACTTTCACAACCTCCAAAAGTTTGACAAGCGAATGAATATAGTAAACAGCATACTTGTGAATATAGCTATTGTACTATTTCAATTTTTTTACATTTTTCAGTAAAGTTTTTTTTAAATATTTTAATTTTCTATTTCATTTCTACAAAAATTGTAGTTTTAAGTCAGTAAAGTGAATGAAAAAAAAAATAATTTCTTAAATTTCCCGTATAACATGAATAATGTCTCAGTAAACCGCTTAAGTTGATGTATACGAAATAAAAATTCCCTTTAACAGTACTCCTGCTTGGACCGGCGGTAACGTGAACGACTGAAGACCCCAAAGACGCAAATTCGAGCCCAACTCACGCAAAGGATTTTTTCAACCAATAATTCCATTTCTATCCGAGATTACATTCACTAATGCGTTCTAATATGATATGAGTGTCTAATCCTGAATTATTTTTAATTTTTTCGAAAATTTTAATATTTTTTCTTTCAAAATTTAGATGGGGTTCTGATGGGGATTTCCCTATTGGGACCCAAGAGGGATTGCCCAATGAGGGCCACATAGGGCTTTGCGTTACATCCCTATGTGTGGTCCCTATTGGGCAACCCAATGGGGACCTAATAGGTCTTACATTAAAATTTCTAGTCGGGT
>JZSA01005705.1:0-27530 GCA_000956155.1 Cotesia vestalis | reverse complement strand
CCATCCCTGTAACTTCCCGCTAATTCCATACCTGAGCGCTTAAAATTGTACTTATGACATTTTTAAGATTTTTGAGCTCAAAATATAATTTATGTGATATTTTCAGCTCACTGAGTTCTGAGAGATAATATCTTGATACATTTGAGTTCTCCCAGCTCAAAAGTCTGAAAGAAGTTTCGTAGAACACTATTTTTGGATTTTTCAAATCGCAATAACATTTGAATGGATCAACCGATTTTCACGCGGTTGGCGGCATTCGAGGCAGTTTTATCATCCTCATAAGTGATTTTCAGGTTTCAATTGATCGAATCGAAAACTTCAGAGTAATCCCGAAAAAACACTTTTTTCGGTTTTCTTTCGTTCACGATAACTCACGAACGAATCAACCGATTTTGACCGGATTGGCGACGATTGGCGTGGTTTTTTCAAGGTTGAGAGCTGATTTGTTTTTGGAATCGATCGGTATAACCGTTTAAAAGTTATTCCAAAAAAGCCACACGGTCCATAAAATTCTCAGGAAATCTAAGTTTGAGGGAACTCTTTAGAACGCCGTTTAGTTCGTTCCGATTGGTTCAGTCGTTCAAAAGTTATAAGCGGGTCACATACCCACATTCAGAGATAGTGACAACATCGCGGGGGTAGTCAGGGAAGCTTCCTGTGACCTTCAAACGTCGAGATCTGATGAAAACTCGATTTTTGCAAAACGTGGTTAAAACAATAACTCCCCGATTTTTGAAAATCTGAGATTTTTAGCGGGAAGTTAAAAAGTTATTTCGGAAAATAGAAATTTTTTTCTCGAATTTCTGAATATTTTCGCTTATTACTTTTTTATTTATAGTTCTACGACAAACAGTTACTGGATCAAAGTTGAAGAAAATTTAATTTTCAACAAAAAATGTCGACAAATTTTTTTTATCAAATAAATAGTTTAAAAGATATATCGTAAAAACCATTTCAACCCCTATTTTCAAGATGGCGGCCGTGGGACAAGGGTGGCAACCCCACAAACTTGGTTTTAGCTTTACACTGACCCCCCTACACATAAAAAAAACAAAATTGCGTCCTCTAAAAAATGGAACCCCAAATGTAACTTTTCAATGGACTAATTTATTAGTATTTCAATAGAGTATACTTTGTTAAATTAGATCTGATCATACTCCCGAAGAAAATGATTTTGCCTAATCACATATAGTTATATCTAATTATGTATAACCATATGTAGACTTATATATGATTATACCTACTCATACTTGACTAATATGCGTCTGTATATAATCAGATCTGATTATATACGGTCCCATATATAATTGGATGTGATCAAACTTGGCTAACATAATTACCCGGGAAAAAATGATTTTTCCTAATCATATATATTTATATATGATTATATATTACATATATAGAATTATATATGATTATATAAAAATTTTTATATAAAATATATATAATCATATATAGACTAATATATTATATGTATATTTTATATAAGTCTATATATGATTAGATCGAATTAGATCTGAGTTATCTAGAGCTATATATAATTATATATAAATTTATATATAATTAGATCTGATTCGACCTGAGTCGTCGAGGGCTATATATGATTATATATAAATCTATATATAATTAGATCTGATTAGACCTGAGTCATCTAGGGCTATATATGATTATATATAAACCTATATATAATTAGATCTGATTAGACCTAAGTTGTCTAGGGCTATATATGATTATATATAAATCTCTATTCAATTAGATCTGATTAGACCTGAATTATCTAGATATAACCGTATGTAGACTTATATATGATTATATCTACTCATACTTGACTAATATGAATCTGTATATAATCAGATCTGATTATATACGGGTCCATATATAATTGGATGTGATCAAACTTGGCTAACATAATTAGCCTTTTATAGATTATCATGTATTATTAAATCATATATAAGTTAATATACAATTATACATAGGTTCATGCATAGTCAGACCTAAGCAAACATTTTTTTGGATATCACTCAAAGTGCAAAATGATGTTTAACATTACGCTTAAATAGTTATAAAAAAAAAATTTATTGCACTTCCTATAGGATGTCTCGGTTTTCCCTGCTACTGTTTAATAATAAAATGATTATTGGAATAAATATGTCGTTATAATTCGATTCAGTGAAATAAGCAAATCAAGAGTATCAAAATTTAATATAAAATTAATTTTTATATTATATTTCTGATAAATTGATTTGATACTTTATGTACTTCATAGAATCATCAATACTTATAAGACGACAGCATAGCAGCCGGGAATTTCAAGACGCACTGGGATCATCAAAGTTAAGCAGCATTGAGCGTGGTTAGTAATTGGATGAGTGACCGCGTCGGAGTTATAGCTGTAAAATCATCGGTTATGATTTTTTTTTTTTTGGTTACAAGATTAGGTACGACCAAATCAAATATTATATCCCTAAAAATAACCACATATTTAACTAGGGGTTATGATATATAATTTAATGTTGTTATATGTAGTTATATATGAGTATATAAAATTATATATAACTTATATATGATTATATATAACTCATATATGATTATATATAACTTATATATGATTACATATAATTAGACCTGGCCAATTTTCAGGTCTAATTATATATAAGTTATATTATATATGACCATATATAATTAGGCAAAATCATTTTTTCCCGGGTAGATTTAAGAATCGATCGATACATCAGTTTGAAGCTTATCCCAAAAAAAACCGTTTTTTGAAAATTTTATTTTTGAGATTTTTCAAAATCTATTGTCTAAGTAATTTAAATTCACATGAAGTCCATTTACAAAAGAATTTTCGAATGGCGCAAACAACGAGTCAGAGGATAGTCTTCTAGAACCTCAAAACGTGGAGATCATTAGATCTCGATTATTACTTGATGTTTGATAAATGATGTAAAAACAATAAATTCTTGATTTTTTGAAAATCATCGATTTTCATAGCAGGAAGTTAACAGTAAAAATCGTTAATGGGTAAAACTTAGATAGCACTCAATTGTTAAACGTCGTATGTTCTGAGATGTTACTTAGACGAGCATAATCTAAATAGGTCTCCGTATTGAACGCCTTACAATTTAATTCCTCTAAAAGAGTCTGCTTGTTTTATTAATTTCTTCAAAAGTGAAGTATATAGTCAATTAAGCTTCGTTATTTATTTTTTTTCTCGGTCATGGAGCTTAGCTCCCTGTGACCATAATTCTTACATAAATTACAAATGTAGTTATAAGAGAAACATTACTTTACAGTACTTAGAACAATAAACTAATAATAATAAGTAACTTTAAAATAGCAATTAATAATTATGGGTTACTACTCCATCTTTGTATAATTTATCTACCTGCCCATCCATTTCTTTATTGTATACAAGCGGAGACCAACATTGTTGAACGAGCACTGGTATGTTAGCTATTGTATGATTATAGTAGATGATTATAGCCCAAGTAGAAAGAGGGTATCCAGGTAGCTGATGCAGGTACGAGTACTCTTTTATCAGCTCAATTATTTGAATTATATTTTCTATGCTATGTCTCTATTATGTCTCAATTTCTTTTAGGACTTTGTGGTCTGACTCTGACGACAAAAAGTGTTCCAAGGAATCTTCAGTTTCAAAGGAAAGTATTGCTTGTAACGTTATACCGACTATAAATTTACGATGATGGTTCGATGGTGGTTGGCCCGTATAAAGCATGTCCAATTCCAAACTCACACGAAATTAGGAAGCCAAAGTTGGTCCACATCCCTAAAGTAACGCAGTCGCGAGTTGCTGCCTAAATTAGCTTCCAACTAGAGTGGTTGTTTGGAAACCTAACTTATTGATGACTATCGAAAACTAATTCAGTTCGAGTTTGGATAACAAACAGGGAAACAGTTCGGAAACCCAATTTGCAGTGGAGAATCCAAATTTAATTCTTTTTCCATTTTAGCTTTTTCATTACAAAGCGAAAATTAATAATAACAAATGCTTACATTATTATTTACTTTTACTATTTTTCATATCGATATTGAATGTTTAAAATACTAGGTGAATGAAAATCAAAAATGTTTTTTTTCTTCCATTGAATATTATTTTATATTTTTGATAATTTCTTTTTTGCCTTTCTTACTGTGAATAAGGTTTTTTCAATTAGTAGATTTTATAAGTCAGGGGGGAAGGAAATGAAAGAGGAGCTATATGAATCAGTAACAAATAACAATCTTACTCTATACAGCTCTCTCATATCTTTATTGTTCCATAAACATCGTTTTTGTTATTCTCGCTCCAAAAGTTCAACTTTTGAGCGCTGGATGGCGTCCGTAAAGGGACTCTTTTCTAGAGACTCTACAATACCGTCTTTTTTTCACGGCCTAGGCCGTGAAGTTTTACCCCCTCCTTTTTTTTACGAACTTTTCGAGTACTCCCAGATAAAATTGAGAGAGATTGTAAAAAAAAAAGTCACATTCTAGTGTACCGATCAATGATTTTAAGTAAATTTTAAACAGTTACTATTGAGTGGCGCTAATTATTTCTCTGCTGGTAGTATATTATAAAGCGGACTTAATGTTAATAAAAATAACAACCACGCCATAAATAAATATTAATAAAAAGATAATTAATATAAAATTAAGTTTTGTTGCCCTTGTGAAACTTCATAAAATTTAAATATGTCATTATTTGCCTCCTATCTCTCAAAAGTTAAACTTATGAAGCGATAATAACAAAAAATATTCTATGTCATTCGGCCATTTAGTGGCGATTTTGACAACGACTTATTTTAACCTCGGACATTAAAATTATACCCGTTTCGAACCTTTCCGCCACAAACCTTAAACTCATATCGAAATATCGTCGGTGTCAGAAAACCGCCACTTCACGGCCATATGACATATATATCTATTTTTTAACTTCCCGGTAAGAAAATTAAAAAATTTCGAAAATCAGGAAGCTATTGTTTTTACCCTGTTTTTCGAAAATCGATTTTTCATCAGATCTCGACGTTTTGAGGTCCTAGAAGCTTCCCTACCCTATCGGATCCGTATACACTGTATATACTCGGTGTAAATTCGGTGTAAACTTGGTGTGGTGTATACTGGGGGGATACAGTACGTATACTTGGTGCTTATTAAAAACACACCGAGTATAGAAAAAAAAATACACTTAATATACTCGGTGTGAATTCGAATCATATCGGATGCGTATACACCAGGTATATATTGAAATTAGCATTACACAGCTTAGCTATTTTAACCAACTACTGTATTCCTGCCAGAGCGATCTACTAGATGGCTCTAGTAACTCTCTAACAGTTAGTTGAGTGGAGATAGCTACTATAGCACTACAATATTGCTCTGAGAGCGATATTTTTTTTTTCCGTGTATGAAACTTCTATCAGACTTTTGAACTCGAAGAGCTCAAAAGCATAGAACAGCTATCTCTTTGAGATCAAAGAAATCGAAAGCATAGAACAGCTATCTCTTTGAGGTCAGAGAGCTCAAATAACACAAAAATCATATTTTTGAGCCCGAGGAGTTAAAAAAGGAAATAAGTGAAATGTTGAACGCTTAGGTATACCTGAGGTATACCCATAGGTATGGAGTTAGCGGGAAGTCGCAAGGATGGCCTTTCGGGTCAACCGTTTTCATAATTTTTTTTTTTTTTAATTATTCCTTCACAGGATATTAAAGGTTCTGTAATATACTGCATATATGACGACGAAACCGTAACGGCATATTTCACGACATATGGTCGTTTCGACGACCTTTCCGATGTTGTTGCTTTGATGTCACAATGTAAGTATGCGATAGTTTACATGTGGTAACTTTCTCAATTTGGCAGGGTTGGCATCTTTTTTCACCGCTCTCGGCAGTTATGACGACAATGGCAGTTTGGGTAGCAGTAAGACTATTATCGATAGTGGCAGCTTTGACGACACTTGACAAAATTTAGTCAAAAAAGTATCTATAATGATTTTTCCGAAAATTAAGATTCAAAATAAAAAATTTCAATTGTAGATTTTCATGATTTTTATTTCAAGATCACAGCTATCTAAATAATCCGGTGATAAAAACCATGCGATATTTTTTTTTTTGAAAATGGAATTTCTTAGAGAATTTCATACAAATATTTGTCTACGACCAATACTGTTGCGGTAACATTCAATAGTTTACTCGAATGGTTATACTGAGAAAACAGTTTATTTGGCTCAAATGCACAGATTTATTTAAAATAAATCAAAAATATATATTTTATGTTAACAAATTTTTTCCATTCAAATATATATTACTTTGAATCAAATGCTACTTTCTTATCTCCGTACTCCTTAATCTGTAAAAACTGGACAGTAAATAATCCCTGTTCGTAAAAAATTACCCTCCCAAATTTGGGAAATCGCTCATTTTTTTTTTTTTTTTTATTAAAAAATTAATTCATATTTGTTTTTGTGTTCATAAACGATTGTTATAGTAGTAATAATTGCTAATTACAAATTTTTATATTAATGACAATTATTATTAATTACTACTATTTACTTTTTATAGCAATAATAATTATTATTCATAATAATAATTATTATAGCAGTGATTAATACAAAAAAAAAAATAAATAAATAAATTGGATTTCAGTTGGATTTGAACCCGGATCCCTAAGAATTTTGAAATTTAATTCATTATTATTGATTATTATTATTATGTTTCATATTATTATTATTTCAAGCCTGGTTTGACCGTAATCGTGGCAGAATGGGACAAAACTCCACTAGTTACGGTGAAACCAGGCCTCAGTTTAAATAAGCTATTAATACAGCGCCAAGTCTGTTTTAGTACGGGAGCTAGCAACGTTTGAAAAGTAAGAATTTTAGGTCAGCTGATTTTGTGATATGTCGTCCTTCTTGCACTTTCGGTTAGAGTCTGGGCTATCTGGCTGGCGGTAGCGGTTGCGTTCATTAGTGCGCATCCTACCTGTTCAGGTAATAATCCTGGATTTTAAAAACATTTTAGAAGGCGTAATTTTTAATTTTTTGTTTTTAAATAAGTCTACCTGACATACTTTTTTTATTGCCAGACATTTTTGACAATGCTAACTATGTGCCATACGCGATTTTTTTTTTTTTTTTTATAAAAATTTCAAAGTATTTTATAATGTCTGTAATTTTAATATTATGTTATTTAAAGATAAGAAAAACTTAAAATAAATTTGCCAGACATTAATTCGATTGTTAAGTCTTGAATTAAAATTAAAAAGTCATGAAAAGTATTGCAGTATAATGCTACTAGTCCGAGAGAGACAGCTGACGGCGCGAGAGAGATAGACAACGACAGTGGCGCGACAGGCAAGTTTGCAAGATGGCGTCAGTCTAATGTCACATGTTTGTTTTTGTTTTGATTTTAATGTTTATTTTTTAATTTGGTTACAATGGCCAGTGATAAAATAAAATGTGTTTTTTGTAAAGGACATAACGATAACATAATACTTTTCGTGGGTGATAAACTAAAAAAATGTCAGCAAGTTTTAAGTGTACGAGTGAAATATAAATTAAAGTACAGTGACATTGAGCTGCCTACGCAAATAAATAAGACAGATGGATATCATAGACAATGTTATAGTAGTTTTACTGCTTTAATGGCAAAATACCGTGATTCATCATCAGAAACAGATTATGCCAGTAACTCCACTTCACTCACTTTGTCACCGAGTACTCCAGTAGATATTAGTGAAACTGTTCCAAGAAACGTAACTCAAAGCTCCTACAGTGAGGTTGCTTCTTCAAGTTTAAACATTCTGACAAAATCAGGAGATTTTGAACTGAATTGTAACAGTAAAATAACACCAGAAGATGTTGCTCCTAGTTCAAACAACCAGAGCATATCAAAACATCCTGATGTGAAGAACACGAAGAAGCTGATTCTAGGATTATTTTTCATATTTGCCAAATCGATTTTGACGCAGACGTTGTTATACGCTGTTCTGATTCTGATATTTTAATTATACTTCTGGGAAATATGGATCACCTGAAAGCATCTTTGAAAATTTGGATAAATATGGGTGTTGGAAATCATCAGCGTTTCATAAACATCAATGAATTACACCGAATTCTTGGTGACTCTTTGTGCAAAGCTTTACCATGCTTCCACGCAATAACCGGATGTGATTACACGCCAGCTTTTTTTAGAAAAGGCAAAGTTAAGCCTTTTAAAATATTAGAAAATTCTAAAGAATACCAGTTAGCTTTTGATAATATAATTACGGATGACGAAGAAGTACTTGAAACTACGTTTGTAACGCTGGAGAAATATATTTGTCAAATGTATGGAGTTAAAAATTGTTCCAATGTTAATGATGTTCGATTTCATTTATTTTCAAGTACGTTTAAGTCTAAAAAATCAGATGAGAACTTCGACAAAAAATTTCGAAACTTTGACTCATCCAGTTTGCCACCCTGTAAAGCGGAATTGCAACAGCATTTATTGAGAGTTCGTTACGTGACGAAAATTTGGAGAAATGCTCACTCAAAACATCCAACATCTTTATCTCCAATGGCTTTCGGTTGGACCATTAACGGTGACAAATATGATTTTGTCTGGTTTTTGGGAGATCAATTACCATCCTCAGTTGCAGATATTATTGTTCAAAGTAAGTGTGAAATGGAATATTTATCAATAATAACTAAAATGTTTTATAACAAACAAGAAGAATTACACTGTTTATTTTTTTTCTGTTGCAGATGATAGAGTTTTAGAAGAAAACGAAAGTTCTCAAGAAGATGATATGAATGACACTGACAAAGACAACGACGATGATGATGATGATGATGATGATGATTATGAAGATGCCTCTTTTTTTTGTGACGTCACTATAGGCTGAAACAACTTGAAAAACTTAATATTAATTATTTATAATTTACATTTTGTAATCAGAACAATTTAAATAAAAAGTGTTGTTTTTTAAATTTTAATCTAATTTTATATTCCTTTTTATGCTTACATTTTTTTTGAAACTTGCTCTGGCTAGAATGATTATTATTATTATTATTATTGTTATTATTATTATTATTATTATTATTATTATTATTTATTATTATTATATGCACAGTGAAAAGTAATTTACTTTCGTAATGGTTCTCTGTATCATTCTCGACTTATTCTGCAACTGTCTCTCTCGGACTAGTAGCATTATACTGCAATACTTTTCATGACTTTTTAATTTTAATTCAAGACTTAACAATCGAATTAATGTCTGGCAAATTTATTTTAAGTTTTTCTTATCTTTAAATAACATAATATTAAAATTACAGACATTATAAAATACTTTGAAATTTTTATAAAAAAAAAAAAAAAAATCGCGTATGGCACATAGTTAGCATTGTCAAAAATGTCTGGCAATAAAAAAAGTATGTCAGGTAGACTTATTTAAAAACAAAAAATTAAAAATTACGCCTTCTAAAATGTTTTTAAAATCCAGGATTATTACCTGAACAGGTAGGATGCGCACTAATGAACGCAACCGCTACCGCCAGCCAGATAGCCCAGACTCTAACCGAAAGTGCAAGAAGGACGACATATCACAAAATCAGCTGACCTAAAATTCTTACTTTTCAAACGTTGCTAGCTCCCGTACTAAGATCAGTTGACATCGATAGGCGATAAGTCCTTTCAAGGTGTCTGTTATTATCTTAAGCTACGCCTTGGTTCATTGCTGTAGTATGAAAGATTGCTGAATTGTAGAACACACAGATAATTCTTAGTTACCTATACGTTTTGAATAAAAAAAAAAAAAATTTTAATTAAAAGAAAACAACAAAATTATAATTCTGGAATAAATCTTAAAGAAATTTTTTAATAATAATAATAATAATAATAATAATAACAATAATAATAATAATAATAATCATTCTAGCCAGAGCAAGTTTCAAAAAAAATGTAAGCATAAAAAGGAATATAAAATTAGATTAAAATTTAAAAAACAACACTTTTTATTTAAATTGTTCTGATTACAAAATGTAAATTATAAATAATTAATATTAAGTTTTTCAAGTTGTTTCAGCCTATAGTGACGTCACAAAAAAAAGAGGCATCTTCATAATCATCATCATCATCATCATCATCATCGTCGTTGTCTTTGTCAGTGTCATTCATATCATCTTCTTGAGAACTTTCGTTTTCTTCTAAAACTCTATCATCTGCAACAGAAAAAAAATAAACAGTGTAATTCTTCTTGTTTGTTATAAAACATTTTAGTTATTATTGATAAATATTCCATTTCACACTTACTTTGAACAATAATATCTGCAACTGAGGATGGTAATTGATCTCCCAAAAACCAGACAAAATCATATTTGTCACCGTTAATGGTCCAACCGAAAGCCATTGGAGATAAAGATGTTGGATGTTTTGAGTGAGCATTTCTCCAAATTTTCGTCACGTAACGAACTCTCAATAAATGCTGTTGCAATTCCGCTTTACAGGGTGGCAAACTGGATGAGTCAAAGTTTCGAAATTTTTTGTCGAAGTTCTCATCTGATTTTTTAGACTTAAACGTACTTGAAAATAAATGAAATCGAACATCATTAACATTGGAACAATTTTTAACTCCATACATTTGACAAATATATTTCTCCAGCGTTACAAACGTAGTTTCAAGTACTTCTTCGTCATCCGTAATTATATTATCAAAAGCTAACTGGTATTCTTTAGAATTTTCTAATATTTTAAAAGGCTTAACTTTGCCTTTTCTAAAAAAAGCTGGCGTGTAATCACATCCGGTTATTGCGTGGAAGCATGGTAAAGCTTTGCACAAAGAGTCACCAAGAATTCGGTGTAATTCATTGATGTTTATGAAACGCTGATGATTTCCAACACCCATATTTATCCAAATTTTCAAAGATGCTTTCAGGTGATCCATATTTCCCAGAAGTATAATTAAAATATCAGAATCAGAACAGCGTATAACAACGTCTGCGTCAAAATCGATTTGGCAAATATGAAAAATAATCCTAGAATCAGCTTCTTCGTGTTCTTCACATCAGGATGTTTTGATATGCTCTGGTTGTTTGAACTAGGAGCAACATCTTCTGGTGTTATTTTACTGTTACAATTCAGTTCAAAATCTCCTGATTTTGTCAGAATGTTTAAACTTGAAGAAGCAACCTCACTGTAGGAGCTTTGAGTTACGTTTCTTGGAACAGTTTCACTAATATCTACTGGAGTACTCGGTGACAAAGTGAGTGAAGTGGAGTTACTGGCATAATCTGTTTCTGATGATGAATCACGGTATTTTGCCATTAAAGCAGTAAAACTACTATAACATTGTCTATGATATCCATCTGTCTTATTTATTTGCGTAGGCAGCTCAATGTCACTGTACTTTAATTTATATTTCACTCGTACACTTAAAACTTGCTGACATTTTTTTAGTTTATCACCCACGAAAAGTATTATGTTATCGTTATGTCCTTTACAAAAAACACATTTTATTTTATCACTGGCCATTGTAACCAAATTAAAAAATAAACATTAAAATCAAAACAAAAACAAACATGTGACATTAGACTGACGCCATCTTGCAAACTTGCCTGTCGCGCCACTGTCGTTGTCTATCTCTCTCGCGCCGTCAGCTGTCTCTCTCGGACTAGTAGCATTATACTGCAATACTTTTCATGACTTTTTAATTTTAATTCAAGACTTAACAATCGAATTAATGTCTGGCAAATTTATTTTAAGTTTTTCTTATCTTTAAATAACATAATATTAAAATTACAGACATTATAAAATACTTTGAAATTTTTATAAAAAAAAAAAAAAAATCGCGTATGGCACATAGTTAGCATTGTCAAAAATGTCTGGCAATAAAAAAAGTATGTCAGGTAGACTTATTTAAAAACAAAAAATTAAAAATTACGCCTTCTAAAATGTTTTTAAAATCCAGGATTATTACCTGAACAGGTAGGATGCGCACTAATGAACGCAACCGCTACCGCCAGCCAGATAGCCCAGACTCTAACCGAAAGTGCAAGAAGGACGACATATCACAAAATCAGCTGACCTAAAATTCTTTCTCGAAAACGTTGCTAGCTCCTATACTATATAGGTATTTTCATTATCTAAAGAAATCTACTGCATCAACTGAACTCCTACAGTCGATATGGCCGATTAACTTTTTAAAAGTATGACGTTAGGGAAACATCACGTTTACCCTGATAGCCACACTTACTATAAAAATACTTGTAGTGTAGAAAGTTCAGTCAAAGTTAACGTTAAGTTCACTCAAAGACTTGTACAGTAAAAGTTATATACAATTTGTGTTGAAGTTGTGTAGTAACTTAACGTTAACTTACTGCCGCAATTTGAATCAAAGTTTTAATCAACTTTTAATCTATAAAAAAGTTATTGTTAAGTTGGAATGATCTTTTAATAAAAAATTACTATAAAATTCATAGAAAAATTAATGTTACTTTAAGTTATATTGGACTATTTATTTGGACTATTTGGACCTTCAAGGTTGATTAGAAAATCATGATTTAAAAAAGCTTTTTGCAAGTTAATTGTCAATCACTTTTTATAAAAAATTAATGAAAAATAATAGGATGATAAAAAAAAATTTTAATGCTTCGTAAATAATTTTATAAAAGATTTCAGAGTATTTCTATATTCAAGAAAATTAAACATCACGTAATTTCTGATATTTATTTTTGTTAATAAATTATTAAAACATTTTTTTACATTTTTAAAGCTAAAAATGAAAATTAATTTAGCTGACATTTAATAATTTTAGGAATTTTTTTTAACAAGTAAATTATGGTAAAAAATAATTAGAAAAAAACATTGACATGTAGAAATTTATAAAAATTAAAAATGCAATTTTTTATAAATAATTTTTTGGAACAAATTTATTTGTTAAAAAAAAATTACAAAATAGTCAAGTGATTGCTAACGTTAATGTCATAGCTAAAAACAAAAGACTATTAAATTAATTTGATTCACTCACTTTAAATATATTATTTAAATATATATTCAATTCATAATTGCAAATACAATTTTACGTTTTATATATTATAGAAATATTGTGTAAGATATAAGTGACTAAAAACACCTTCGCGATGTGTTTCACAGATAGCTCATTTCATAGTGAATATATTGTTACTGTATGTATAATTATTTATATTTTGTTATATCTGTTTTTCTTTCTAATACTATAAGCCTTTTTAGTATACATCGTTTTTTTAAGCTAATTCATTACTAACCATACACTATTATTCCCGAAAATATTTATATGTATAATAGACTAAGAATAAAATTAAACAAAAACTAAATATGCATTGCCCATTGAGACATCTCAGGTACCAAACCATTGTAAGTAAGCTTCTATGAGAGCCATACAGGCCAGGTAGAATAAGATAAGTTTGTCAAATATTGTAATAGGTCATGTACGTTTATACCTATATATCATTTACTTTGCAAATCTATGTATCAATAATTTCAAAAATAAACGTTTTTAAAAAAAAAAAAATTTTATGGTGAACTTGTCTCGTAACCAGATGATTCGAGTTCAACTCCCCGGTCTAACCATAAATTATTGATTTTTTTGTCACGTCGAATCAGTAGTAAAAAATTTTTACTGTGCTTCGTTTTTTTACCGTTAAATTACCTACCGATGTAAAAAAGAGACAAATTCTGATAATCTGCCATATCAATGAGTATTTTCATTCATTTTGTCCAACTTCACTAAAAGTTCACGTCAAGACTTTTACTAAAACATTTTGATAAAAGTTAAAGTCAAATTCCGGCCCTAGATTGTATAAAAGTTGGACTGCAACTAAACGTTAACTTTTACAATTGGATGGCTATCAGGGTAGAACCTGGAACAATTTAGGAATGACATACTACTGATGCTATCGCTTTTAGAAGTATTAAATTTTTGAAGTATAACGTTTCTTAATATGAACATTCTTTAGACATCACATTTCCAGCATATACATTTTAGGATTAAGTAACGTTTATGAAAACTAATTTTCGCCAAGTGTCACATTTTTTAATAGTCTCAGTGAGGACTAAGTTGTGGCACCCCAAGTCTCGTCAAGGACCGGATGTCAAATGGTGTTTTCTACTAAAAGAAACAATCGATTGCTACTAAATAGTAAATGCTTAAAAACATGATGGACAGAAAAAATTTTTTTGTCAACGAAAATTTTTTTATCGCGATAAAAATGCTTGGTCATACTTGGTCATGCATGATTGCTCATGAATATTTGCCAGGCATGTGAAAGCATGATCACGCTTCATCACATATGATCATGAATGATCATACAAGCCCTTGCCTGGCAAATGTACATTATACCGAGAATTTTTGAAGTTGATCCAGGTGTTCGATCGTTACAGTGTTCCACGTTTCCAGGCCTTGGTGTGAACCGCCAATTTATAATCGGATTTTTCTTGGGGGTTTACGGGAACTTACTTCTTACTAAAATTCTAAATTATACTTCAGTATCTTTCCGATTTTCGGTCTCTGGTCTCAATAAAAATAGGGCGCCAGGTAATTTTTAATCACTGAGATTACCAAACCAGTAAAAACGTAATCAGATAATTTTTATTCGCTAGGAATTATCAAACTAGCCAAACTCAAACTAAAACTTAAACGAAAACATAAACGTAACCGGAACTTGAACGAAACTAGATAATTTTTATTCGCTAGAAATTATCAAACTAGCCAATAAACGAAAACTTAATCGGAAACACAAAACTTAACAACATATAGACCAAATAACCAAAAGACCCGAAAGACAACGGGATACCTCGGGGTCGCTCAGTGTGCTGGTTCGTGGAGAGAGGGTGTGATTCGAGTAGAGAGTGGATCCATGATTGCAATGATTTTATTCGCAACACCCAAAAATTTATGCTCAACAAAATCCTTATTTATTTAACCAAAAACTTTATCTTAATTAACAAACTTGAACATAACCACGACAAAATTATCGGAACGATACAACTAACAATAGGAAACGTTATAGTCATGTTACAGACCCTTACTCTTATAAAATTAACAAATAAACTAAATAAATCTTAAAATAACAATCTCAAATAAATAAATGAATCTAAACAACTTGAAAAATAGTCTCAAATAAATCTGTCAACGTATTCTGAATTATTTACACACAAAAGTATAGAATTGGCTATCTAATATCTTATGACCAAGAACTCAATTATTAACGCTCAAATTACAATAAATAAACGATCTCATACCTTTTTGAAACAGTATCGATGCTAAGTAACTTGTTATTTGATTTTTAAACAACTTTATAATTATGTATTTTTATCTGGAACCCAAAATAAAACGCAAAAGACTGAAACCTCAACCTAGAACTGAAACGCTACGCACGTCCGATCACCTGAAGTGACCAGCGGCAACTCTCAGACACGACTGTACTCTACAAAGTCTAAAACTCGACTGTTTAACGTGACGTACTCACAACTAAAATCTCTATAATCAATTAATTCCCAAATATTTTAAATCTTTAATCAAACCATTGAGGTTCTGAGTACGGATATTCCTTCGGGTGGATGCTCTCCAGGAACTGACTACGGCTGGGATCGAAACTCAAAAACTCAAAACGTAACCGTAAGCAAAAGTAGATAATTTTTTACTCTCTAGAAATTATCATAACTAGCTAAAACGTAAACTAAAACTTAAATTGATCCCATATGCTTTCGTCATATTCCTTTACGTTGTAGCGCTGGCATCTCAACCAGACTTAGGCATTCCACCTGGAAGTCTCAAAGGGTTAGACTGGTGTCTAACGTCAAACGAAACCGGGAGACTTACAGTCCCGCTCCCAAGACTAAAAATTCAGAACTCAAAACTCAAAATTCAAAACACAAAACTCAAAATACCTCAATAAAACCCTTAAATGACTTGACCTTAATATTTTTCACAACTTGACTCTAAAAATTGACGCTTCTCTTAAAAATTCTAAAATCTCAACTGTAACATTAATTCTCTAAATTCACTCTAAAACTATTAACTTCGTTACTCGGCATCAACACTCACTTAATTCACAAAACATTTTTCTTTAATCCTTAAAATTATATTTTCTATGGTATTTGGCCTTGAAATATCGGCTTAAAACTACAAAAATCCGTTGGCGCTAGTGACGTTCATTTTAAATAGACCCCGGTCGTTAAAATAACGTCACAACATGCATGAAATTAACGCCTGATTATACATGTTTATGCATGATGATTTTTTCCCGGGAAGTAATTTTCAGGAATTCTTCTGACTGAGAAAATGGAGAAATTCAGAGATCAGTTTTTTTGACTTCCCGCTAAGAAAATCAATGATTTTCAAAAAATCGGGAAGTTATTGGTTTTACCCCGTTCTGAAAAAATCGAGTTTTCATCAGATCTCGACGTTTTGAGGTCCTAGGAAGCTCCCTGACGATTCCTGAAAGGGTGCCACTCCGTCTGTACGTATGTATGTATGTATGTATGTATGTTTGTGTGTGTGTGTGTGTGTGTGTGTGTGTGTGTGTGTGTCTGTGTGTCTGTGTGTCTGTGTGTCTGTGTGTGTGTGATCTTCTTATACCTTTTGAATGGCTTGACCGATTTTATCTACGTTGACACCATTCGAAAGCGCTTGACCAAACTTAGATCTTGAATACAACTTGAACGGATCCAAATCGGTAAATATTAAGAAATCTCGAAAATACTACAAAAAAAAAACTTTTTTTAACATTGTTTTTTCGAAATAGCTTTGAAACGGCTCTACCGATCGATTCTGTGAACTACTTAGCTCTTAACATCAGAAAACCGCGTCGATCACCGCCAGCTCGATCGACATCGGTTAGTTCGTTCATGAGTTATCGTTATAAAAAAAAAACCAAAAAAAGCATTTTTTTAATTACTTCGAAATTCCTTGTTAGATCAATTCAAATGTAGAGATCCTTTATCGAGGCTCTAAAAACTGCTTTGAATGCCGCCAACCGCGTAATAGTCGGTTCATTGATTCAAAAGTATTGCAGTTTGACAATTCAAAAAATAGTGTTTTATTGAACCTTTATCAGACTTTTGAGCTCGGAGAGGTCAAATTGACACGAAAGTTATGTTTTTGAGCTCAAAGAGCTAAAAAACGTAATAAGTGCAATTTTGAATGTTCTAGTATGGAATTAGCGGGAAGTTGCTGCGATGACCTTTAGGGTTAAACGCTTGACTAATTTTTTTTTTTTTTACTGCTATTACAGAAAATCCAGTCGTTTATCGAAAATAAAAAATTACGCCGCTGAAATAAAGAGATTAAGTTCAATAACGGTTTAGTTTATCAAAGAATTCAATTCCCATCTAAATAACACATGAAATATTTTTTTTTTGTTTTAAGTGGATTTTTCGTTATCAAAAAAATTTTCTTCTGAAAAACCTTTTATGGCTTTCGTAGGAAATTGAATTCTCTACAAAAATATTTTTGTGCTCGAAGACTGTAACATTCAAAAAAAGACCATTCGGCAGCCGGAATGGAAGTAGATTTCATACTCCAATAAAAATAATAAGCTTAAAGGCGTTTTATTAATTAAAAGTTTTAAATTTCAGTAATTTCAAGATAAAATAAACATAAACAATGCAAAAGTTAGAACTCTATAAAATCTACTAAAAAATACTATGGATTTCTATTGAACAGGCGATTCGAACCCTATTTCACCCTAAGTCGTTATTTGTGTATTTGGTAACTTATGTTTAGATATTTCAAAATAATGAAAAAACGTAGATTTTGTAACTAGAGGCACACTTGTAACATTATTCTTTCCATGGTTACAATATTTGGTTCCCATAAGCTTTTGAATTTCTTAAGTATAAAAAACTGCATTATATCGAGAGAGATTAATTTTATCATACACAATTGGTATACTAGCATCACTAGTATATTATCCCTATTGAGATATCTCAAATTACGTTGTTTGCCAACAAAACTATTGAAAATACAATTGTATGGCAGATGATAAAATCACAAGATCAGAGATAGAACACTTTTATAAATAGAAGATTAGATCAGAGCTGCTGCTGTCAAACACCAAACTACAAAATAAGAATGAAAGTGAATTTGGTGCAAACAAGAGGAGTATCTATAGTTTGTAGGTAATGCAGACTTATTTGTCATAAATAGTATAATTTTTATCGTTCTCCTATATCAGTCTGATATTTGTTCTAGACTGAATTAAAAAATTAACCATAAAGACATATACAAAATTTTGTTGGTTGTCTTTTTAGTGTCGATGAAGTGAGTTCGTGTATGATCCAAATATAATAAATAACTACGGAGCATTTGACGCCAAAAAAACAATTTGGAAGTTTTTGTTGTTGATTTTCGTAATTGATTAGCAATTCTTAGAATCTATTGAAAAACTCTTTCGAGTAAACTTTAGAGAATTTTCGATTACTCATTCATAAAATATCGAATTTTCAGCAGAATAGCACTTTTTCAGTTTTTTCTCTTCACTGAAAAAAAAAGTATAAGTCCTATTGCAATACGTTTAAGCGTATAGCTTATACGAGACAACTCAATTAACATGGATATAAGCTATACGCTTAAACGTATGGAGATAGGACTTCTACTTTTTCTTCAGTGCTGTCTTTTGTAATACTGGTCCAAATCAAAGCTTCTTTTTTCACAATATCATTTTTACATATCCTATCCGGAAAAAAATACAAAAAATTTCTAAATATTTTTAGATGAATTTCTTTAGAAATCGGTCTACAGTAACCAGTCGTAAGAACATGTAGAAAAGAGAATATTTAAGTTTTGAACAAAGCACTGGGACGCTTTTTGACCCAGTAATTATTGAATAAAAAATCATGAAACTTGGCTGAGTATGTAGAGAATAGTCTGTAACAGGGTAAAATTACCCTAAATCGATAAGTTACCAGAGATCGATAATTGTTCGACATAGCACTGGCGCGTCTCGATCTTCGGGCCTAAAGGGAGAATAGGAGGGGGTAGTTTTGGGTTAAAATATGTGACGTAGTCATGACGTCAGTATTATGTCTCAATGACATTTATGATGTCAATATGACGTACTTGTGATGTCTATATCATGATAATGATGTCATAATGACGTATTAGTGATGTAAAAATTTTACCTCAGAAAAAATATTTTAAAGAAAAATTTCTCAAAAATAAAAAAATTGGAATTTTGAAATCAGTTATAGTGTTGTGGACTTATTACAAACTTTGAAACACTAGTTGTGTGTAAATACTTGATGAAAAAATCTTGAGGTATGTTGGGCTCGAACTCGAGTCCTCACGTGTCGAAGTCTGGAACGCTGCTCACTTGTCCAAGTATCGGTTCATGTACCGTAGTAACTAACTGATCTGTTAACCCTTACATGACGAAAAATGTTTATTTCATAATTTATTCTAAGATTAAATGGATTTTAAGAGCTGGAATTATATAAAATTCAAGTCTAGTGATTTATACAATTTCATAAAATTTTATTAAAAATCATAAAATTTTATAAAGTTCTAGAAAACTTTGTAAAAACTCTTATAATAGGCTCGCTAGTGAAACTTGCAGTAATGAATAGGCAATTTATAAATTTTCATAAAAATTGATTGAATCTTACACTTTCAAAAATTTTCATGTAAGAGCGGACACAGAGAACTTTACAACTTAATGATGTTAAACTTACGTCGTTATGACATACAATGATAGCATTAATGTTACGTAATATTGTAGTCTATACATTATGTCAGTTGTACGTAATATCTAAGTCATTTCCATGATATCATATAGAAGTAATAAACTTACATCAGTATGATGTCAAAATTATATCATATATTTTTACATCATAATTGGATCACAAGATAGGTCAATTTTACGTCAAATTAACGTAAAATAATGTGACATTCCTATGACTTATAAATGACGTCATATTAAAGTCATGTGTTCACTGGGTTTTAACTTACTGTCAATCTACGTCCGCAATTTGAAGCAAAGTTGACGGAAAGAGTTGGCAAAGAAAGCGATTACCTATCAGTTACCTATAACTTACTCTGCAAATAGACGTTAAAACTTGCTGTAGACGTATTTCCGTCAAATTGTAGTAAAGTTGGAAAGAAATTTAACTACAAGTTTGATTGTTAACTTGTATTCAAATCGCAGCCGTAGATTTCCGTCAATTTGCTTACAACTGTTGTTGAGTAAAGAATTACCACCAACTTGATGTTAAGTTAACCGTAACTGCTAGAAGTCAACTACTTACTGAGAAAGCGCTGGCTATCAGGGTATTAGTGGATGAACGTTTCTTCACACAAAAGACACCTTTCTTACCAACAATCGTTTTATTATCACCATACGCTTTCTGTTACCAACAGACCACACCAGCTCATCAGAGCACGTAATATATATAGCTTACGGAATATTTATCTGACAAATCTAACTAGAGTTTTAAGAACACTCAAGTTGGTAGAATTTCAATTCCTTAAAAGATAGCACTAAATGTAGAGGTTGAAAGTAAAGTTATCAAACTGACATTGCAATAAAGGAATTGTAAATAATGTGTGAATACATATGTTAATATATAATAACTTGTTCAGTTTTGTGGGTGGTTGGTATCGATTATTACGGTGAATTTTTTTCAAAAACTATTTTTGCATTTTAGTTCTTTGACAATATCATTTTTGGACATTTATACACAGGTACAGCTAAACACATATGAATACATCACGTATGTATGCGTGTGTATATCTGGAGATTACGCTTGTACATACACAGTTTTGAGTGCATATATAAATGAACAAGTAGTAGTGGATATTTTTTAATTCGTAGCTAATGGATCACTTAAATAATAACAGTTCTATAAGATATCTATCATTGTTAAACGACTACTACTAAATGCTACGGGAATTCTAACCTAAACATTGGCTGCATACGGTGATCACCAAGGTAGATTAAACCTTATATTTCATGATAAATAAATCGAATCTCAGTCAATTAAAGGACGATTGTTTAGTTTCACGGTCACCTAGTTTTTTAGCCATAAATAATCGAAAAATCAACTTATTCAGGTTTTTTTTTTACTGCAGCAGATTTTCAATTATTCAATTTTTAGACTTTTTATGACCGTGAAACTGAACAATTTTCAATTGAAAAGCTTAATGTACTGTGCCATTACTTATTTAAGATGCGATTACTTTTACAGGCTTAATTCATGGTAAATGTTATTTTTATATTTTTCATTTATTGCAGAATTATTCGAATATCAATTTAAAAACAAAAAAATTTCTTTGTCTTTATTGGATACTTGAAATAAAATTGTACTAGTTTTTTTTACCCTCATTGCTGTTAGATGAATACGATTTAGATGTTTGCCTGTCAGGGGGTTAATACCTAACCGCAATGCAATAATAAACTAGTGATGTCGGAGGATATTCTTTAAATCAATCAACTAAACTCTATTCAAAAACTGTATCTTCGCTACTGACTACTTAACAAATTCAATTTACAAATAATATTTTAATCAATGTTGTGAAATTATCTTATTTTTCATAAGACTATTAGAAACTGTACTTAGGAATCAAAAATCATTTGTCGATTTACAATGAGATACTGCATAGATATTTAAAAAAAAATTTTTTTTTGTTTGTGACGTTGCTCAAGGAACTAATAAAATTTATCAAAAAACACGATTGTCGCTAATATAAAGATGTTTTATAGGTTGGCCATGATAATGCTATTTTCAAGAATTTTAATTTTTTATCACTTATCAAATTAGGTATTATTTAAAGTAAGGTAATTATTTACAAGAGGAATCAAACGTATTTTTAGCCATATCGAGGTGAAAAATTGACATTTTTTAGCTTTTTTATTCTGCTTTTTTTTTACGGCAGATTTATGGTCGTGATATCCAAAATTAATAAGAATTAATACTTCGAATTTTTTTGCCTTCAAAAGTTGGAAAAAATGTTGGCTCTCATGTTTTTAGATAAGTTTTTTATTTTATCTTTTTTTGATATTTTTGACATATTTTTTTTTAAAGTACATAAAAAAAACGAATAATTAAAAAAAAAAAGAAAAGTTGAATAACTCAATTTTTAAAAAAATTTATAAATTTTTTTTAAAGTTCGTTAAAAATGTGAGTCAACTTTTTTTTTATTAATTGTTTATTTTTTTATGTATTTTTCAAAAATAAATATATCAAAATTAAAAAGAAAATTCGTTCAAAAAAATGAAAATTAAAATAGTAGACACTTGTAAATGATTACCCAAAGCAATATAAAAGCTTCCGAGAGAATTTCTCATATAATTATTAACTTTCCGCTAAGAAAATCAATGATTTAAAAAAATCGGGAAGTTATTGTTTTCACCCCGATTTCCGAAAATCGAATTTGATCAGATTTCGACGTTTTGAGGTCCTAGGAAGATATTCTGACTAATTTCAAAAATTCATTGTCAGTCAGATTAGTTGAATTAAATTATTAATCGTAAATTTATTGTTTAATCAAAACTAATGGTTGAATAATTTAATTAAGTAATTTTACTCAAATTAATTAAATTCATTTTTAAAATAAAATTTATAAAAATAAATCATTATAAGTGTGGGTTATGTGTGTGAAGAATTGTACGGGTAATGTGGGATAGAGAGTGTTAATAGTGTTAAGTTTGGTAGTCCGGTGGACTTAATTTTAAGTTATAAAAGTGTGTAAAGTTTAGTTCGTTTTGTCAGTCCGGTGGACTTGTAATTTTAAGCTTAGTTTTAGGACAGGTGTGGAAGACCGTTTGTTAGAAAAAGCCCATCTAGTCATCGTATTGTCGTTGGAAGGTTCGTTTGTAAATATCGTATATCTCGCAGTTATTCTCCGCTTCGTAGATAATAAGTTAATTATAGTGTGTGAGTGAGTACTTAAATTGTTAAATCTGTTATTGTTATTTTTAATAAATATTGTTCGATATTGTTAATTAATCATTTATTATTCAGCAGCAACCTTCCTCCACTCTCTCTACCCTAAGATAGGATTTTCTAAGCTCTGAACCGGTTCTAGGAACCGCGATTGAAAATCCTGGTGGCGCCCTAATAATTATTGTTGTTGTTAATTTTGTTAGTTTATTTAAAAAATTGATTAGGGGCTAACCTGAACAGGTAAAACTGTTACAAGTCTTCGTAAATTGATTCGAATCATTAAAAAAAATAATTAGAAAGAATTCGAAATGATTTGATTTTTAATCATTTTGAATACTTTCTAATCCTTCAAATCCTTTTTAATACTATCTCTTATGGGCATTTAACATGTGAGATCATTTTCAATTCTTTTTTTTAATAAGGGTCTCTTATTTTAAATTAAGTCATTAAATAGAAAATAACAAAATGATCAATAAATAGGTACACGAGTAAAAATATTTTATAATATAATTATCCATGATTATTTTTAAAACTAAATATAATTATTAATTATAGAATATTATTTGTCTGAGGGAAGTGAATAATATGTTTAATGATATTAGAATTTACTTGAATAATTTTGGGAATCAAGGGTATGTGTTATAACTTATGATAACTTATAATTTATAAGTATAATGATAGTTGCTTTCGATGAGCGAATTTTACCATAATTTACAAACTTTTATTGTTTCTGTAAACAAGTGAATTCTGAGAAACAAAGTTTTAGCGAACTACCGTGGAAATGGCATTACCGATTATTTCACAAATTTTGAGTTTAGGTACAGAGTTAAAATAGCTAAACACTATTTTCCATAAAAATGAAGATTGTATACTCGAATTGATGAACACGATTCTATACACTATTTCACCAGATTTAGAAACTTGTTTTATACCCTTAATTTTTGAAAAAAGCGCTAATTTCGTATGATTACTACTTTTTTAATCATCATTGTTATAAATTGTAAGAATTTATATTTGTAAATATTTAGAGATGTCCAAAAGTAAAGATATCTAAATTTACTTGCCTATGTTTAGAGATGTCCATTTTATTAAGTTTACAAATAATTAGAACTGTCTATTTTTCTAAATTTCTAAATTTTTCAATTGTATTTTTATTGACTTCTCTAAATTTTTTATTTTCCATTATTTTAAATCTCTGTCATTTTACGTGTTTGTTTTACGGTTTGTCTAATTTCACGGATATCTTGTTTTCAAATTTTCTAATTTTATGCTTATCTTTTTTAAAATAATTCCATTTTTTTTGGTAACTGAATTTTTACATCACTACCTCTTTTATTATCGAAATTTAAAATCATTTTTGTAACTTCCCGCTGAAAAAATCGAAGATTTTCAAAAATCGGAAAGTTATTGGTTTTACCCCGTTTTGAAAAAATCGAGTTTTCATCACGTATGTGTGTGTGTGTGTGTGTGTGTGTGACTCGCTTATAACTGTATAACAACTAAACCGATCGGAACCTACTAAACGGCGTTCTCAAGAGATTCCTCAAACTTAGATTTCCTGTGAATTTGAATCGATTCGGACCGATAGATTTTTAGAAATTTTAAGAAATCTCAAAAAAATAAGAAAAACAATTAGGAAAACGGTTGACTCTAAAGGCCATCCCTGCAACTTCCCACTAATTCTATCCTCAAAATTGCTCTTAGTACGTTTTTGAGTTCTTCGAGCTCAAAAGTCTTATTAAAGTTCAATGAAACACAATTTTTTTAATTTTCAAACTGCTATCTTTCGAATGAATTAACCGATTTTCACGCGGTTGGCGGTGATCGATGAAGTACTTTGAGCTCTATAAACGAAGTAGCTGTTTTATGCTTTTAAACTCTTCAAGCTTAAAAGTCTTATCAAAGTGCGATGAAACACGATTTTTTTAATTTTCAAACTGCTATGACTTTTGAATGGATCAACCGATTTTTACGTGGTTGGTGGCGATCGATGTAGTTTTTTAAGCTCTATAAAAATTTGATCTGATCAAAAATTTCGGAGTTATTACAAAAAAACACTTTTTTCGATTTTTTTTGACAGCGATATGTCACGATCGCATGAACTGATTCTGACGCTCTAGGTGGCGGTCGATGCGGGTTTTCGAGGTTAAGAGCTGATTAGATTTTGAGTTCGATCGGTTCAGCCACTTCGGAGATATTTGAAAAAAATTAAAAAAAAAACAGCTTTTTTTATACTTTTTTTGCAATTTCTCGAAATCTACTGGTCCGAATCGGTTCCAACTCACAGGAAATCTAAGGTTGGCAAAGGCTTCCGAATTTCAACAACTGTGATCAAATCTTAACAAAAATGTGTATAGCGATTTGATTACAAAATTAATTAATAGAGAGATATGATCTTTTTTATAAGAGGCTAACGAAAAATGTCAAACTGTGATGAGGATAGTCTTCCTATCAATATTAAGAGCTCAAATCTAGTGAGCATTTTCTAGAGGTGCCTGAGAACTTACTTTTCAATTTTAGAAGTTAAAAAAAAAATAATCGATTTTCTTGACCCACCCTAATAATTATGTATAGTTCTCTATATGACTACATATAATTATATATGACAAGATAAATTTATTGTGTCCTTTAGACATGATTATCTTTAACTGTTTTTATATTTATATACACTATTAAATTACTATTAAATGTGTATTGTATGCATAAAATTATATATAATTCTACTTTAATCATCCCTGAATAAAAAAAAGTATTGAGACGAAACAAAAAATATTGAAAAGTATTGGATTGACTAGAAAACCAATACTTTTCAATACTATTTTCTTTGTCTCAATACTTTTTTTTAATCAGGGATGTCTACTCCAAATATTTTAAGCGTGTTTTTGTACTTGCTATTCGCAAATTTAACAAAAGTTTATCTAAATATTTTTCATAGAAATAAAGAAAAGTCACATGTAAAAATGAGCTTGGTAGCTGTCTAAAACGACAGCACTATCGCAAAAAACCAAAAAATTGATGTACGAATCAATCATTTTAGAATTTGCTAGTGTATTAATGAGTTATGATTTATGATTTGTTGACCGAAATATTAAAGAGAATTTAATAAAACTTAGATTATATGAAAAAAAAATTAGGAAAACGGTTGACCCTAACGGCCATCCCAGCAACTTCCCGATAATTCTATACCAAAAATTGCACTTATTACGTTTTTGAGTTATTTGAGCGTAAAAATATAATGTCCGTGTCATTTTGAGCTCTTCGAGCTCAAAAATCTGATGAAACTTTAATAAAACACTATTTTTTGAATATTTAAACCGCAATAACTATTGAATGAATGAACCACGCGATTTTTACGCGGTTGGCGGCGTTCGACGCTGTTTTCAAAGCCTCATGAAAATTCTTTAAAATTGATTTTATCGAACTGAAAATTTCGAAGTAATTACGAAAAAATCCTTTTGTACACGGGAAGAAAATTGAAGGAATTTTTACTATTTTACTATCGTAATTTTTGATTCATAAACTAGTAACGGTGGACTATATACCCGAAAAAAAAATGATCAGACCTGATCAGGCCTGTTCATGTATGACCAGACCTGAAATTAGACATGATCATGCCTGATCAGGCCTGTCCATGCCTGTTCATGTCTGAAGTGTTAAATACGCCCAGGCCTGACCAGGTCTGTCCATGCCTGTTCATGCCTGGCCAGGTCTATTCATGTATGTTCATCTCTGAAGCGGTAAATACGCTCAGGCCTGACCATGCCTGTTCATATCTGAAGCGTTAAATACCTCAGGCCTGTTCATATGACCCGGGAAAAAATGATCAGACCTGTTCATGCCTGCTCATGTCTGATTTTTTTTAGTTCTATTTTTAAAATTAATTTGTTCCGTATGACGCATCAATTTCTATCGCCTTAGTAATTTTAAATGTACAACTTTCATTGTTAATATCAGCTTAAGTATAAAGTTTTTGATATTCTATGCCAAAACGATAATTTTTAACTATGATTTTTGACGCAATGACACAAAATTTCTTACTGTCTTCCAAGGAATACGCGAAAAACAAGATTTTGAGTAAAAGTTTGAGTTTGATTGCGTGCAAATACCAAAATAGATCAGTTGATATCGATAGGGGATAAGTCCTTTCAAGGTGTCTGTTATTATCTTAAGCTACGCCTTGGTTCATTGCTGTAGTATGAAAGATTGCTGAATTGTAGAACACACAAATAATTCTTAGTTACCTATACGTTTTGAATAAAAAAAAAAAATTTTTAATTAAAAGAAAACAACAAAATTATAATTCTGGAACAAACCTTGAAAAAATTTTTTAACTTCCCGCTAAAAATCTCAGATTTTCAAAAATCGGGAAGTTATTGTTTTCACCCCGTTTTGCGAAAATCGTGTTTTCATCAGATCTCGACGTTTGAAGGTCACAGGAAGCTTCCCTGACTACCCCCGCGATGTTGCCACTATGTATGTATGTATGTATGTATGTATGTATGTATGTATGTATGTATGCATGTATGTATGTATGTATGTATGTATGCATGTAAGTGTATGTGTGTGTGAGTGTGTGTGTGGTTGTTGATGTCTCAAATTGCTGCATACTCTTATAATGTACAATTGTATAT
>JZSA01005704.1:0-17699 GCA_000956155.1 Cotesia vestalis | reverse complement strand
TTTTTTTTTTTCAAAATTTTTGTTTTTAAATGTACTTTTTGAATAAATACAAAAAATAAAATGAAATACGATAAGTTCGACAAAATATTCGTGTTTTTCGAGTAAAATCGTTTTTTTCTCAAAGTATGTCATTTTTTTTTTTTATTTTTTTTTCTCAAAAGAAACTTCAATCAATTTGACAACTATTTCCGCACAGCCCGGAATGGGCCGAATTTTTTTTTGTATTTTTTTTTTTTTAATTGAAAAAAAAATGTCAAATTTTCAAAAATGAACCAAATTTTTTTTTTTTCGTAAAATTTACTTTTATAACAAAATAAGTCGTATTCATCAATTTTAAGGTATTACATTCTCAACCTATAAGCTTAATCTACGATTATATTGACTGGGATTAATGATTAATATAGTTAATTTTTAATTCGAAAATAATGCAACAAATTATTTATTTATTTTCTCTCTGACATTTAAATATTTTGCAAATTCTGTGTTCTTTCGAGTTTGAAAAATTTTTAACTAATAAGCAACCATTTTTATCCGGAATAACACAGTGTATTTGAGAAAATGCAACCCCAAATGCCCGTACTATAATTATTGTTTAGTAATAGAGCCAGCTCGGTTTTTAGCTAAAAAAAGAAATTGAAAAATAATTTCCGAATCATCATTTTTTTTTTTTTTATATTATGTTTGCGGCGCATTTAAAAGTATAATATAGTCGATTTTCCAAGCTTAGAATAAGTCACTTTTACACTTTAATTTTAGGCACAAAAATTTATACTTTTCAGGTTTTTTAGTGGAATTGATGTTGCACAATATTTCTTCACTCTTCACGAGTTTTATTTCTTGAATCGGACAGATATCATAATTCACAAATTTCTATCAATCATATTTCGCTTAACATTGAATTTTATTCATTTGAAATAATTCGTAATCAAACTCCCACTAAACTGAAATATTTCCCACCAGCTGGCGTACAAGTTTTGAAGTACTTGCGGTATCTTGTTTTTATGAGCCGGTCCCTATGATTGCAGCTTTTTATTTTTCTCCTCGACAAAGAAGAATTTTATAAAAAACGCTCTACTACGAATTAAATTTTTTAAATATCTATTTTATAGCAAAGCGTTTTTTTAGAAATTCTCATTTGTTTAAAAGAAAAACATAAAACTGCAATTTGCTTTATCATCGCGAGTGCAACAAGGATATGTGAAAGGATAGTATCGTTTCTCGCCGTGAGTGCGACGCGAGAAAAAGATGGGACCGGCTCTTATGCGAATGAAATTTCCCACACTAGGGAGCGGCATATGTAACATCCTACCCATTCCCCATGGAGGTATAAAACTTACCAAGTTACTTACTAAATACTTGACACGTGTTATTTTTCAGGTAAGTTACGAGGTAAATTACGTCACGAATCTTGTATTTTCAAAAATGGTGACAAAAATCAAAATGGTATATCATGTTGGTACAGGTGATCAAGTTTTAACATTTAGTACAATTTATAAGAAATCTATCTGTCTCTGTTTATCATCATAGAGTGTTTCAAAAATCTCCTATTCATGGGAGGCTATAATTAACTGTAAATTATAAATACTTCGAAAATTCGTGTAGACTGACCATAGTCCACGAATTTTCAGTATTTTCAGAACATACATTTTTAAAATATAATTCTTATTATTGTTGTAAAAAAGAAGTTAACTTTTGTTGACCACACCCTTATATTTATTTGTTTATGATTTGTGAGTACAGTTGATTAATTGATTGATATACCGATAATATGATTTAATTATAAGAATATAAATATTTGTAGTAAATATTCAGCTGAGAAATGACGGATGTTCACAACTTGGGATTAGACATTATTACTTGTCACGCTTGGAATAAAGATCAAACAGGTTAATAATTTTTTTATTCTTTTCGTGCTAACATAGATTTTAGTTGTATTCTTTTATTAAAAAACGTTAATATAATTAATTAACAGAAGTAGCAGTATGTCCAAATAGCAATGAAGTCCATGTTTATAAACAATCGAACTCAGGTTGGAAATCAACTCAAATATTGGAGGCTCACCACATGAATGTTATGTGCCTTGATTGGGCTCCTAAAACTAATCGAATAGTAACATGTGGAGCTGACAAAGATGCTTATGTCTGGAATCAAGATGATAGTGGAAAATGGATACCAGCATGGGTTATTTTGAGAATGAACCGTGCAGCCGTTTGTGTAAAATGGTCTCCATTAGGTATTTTTTAACTTTTACTATTACTAGTGATGTTACCCTTGTGAAAATTTTTCGGAATTTTCTCTAAAAAAACCCTTAATAACTCTGAGAAAGTCTTTAGAAGTCTTTGGAAGTCTTTTTCCGAAAAAAGTCCGAAAAATTTCCACAAGGGTAGTTACAAATTACCTCTAATTATTAACTTAAAAATAGTGTTATATATTTGACTTTGTTTCAAGCTCATTGAAAATCATTCAGAATTATATTCTGTAAAAAATAAATAATAGTTTAAAAAACTAAAAAACACGCTTTTGATAGAAAACAGAACTAAAAAAATAGAAAATAAGTTTTAATGAATTTAAATTGAGAATAGTGTTAAAAATTTCAATAAATATAAATTAATAATAGAGTGAATAAAAAAAAAATTATTTCATTTAAAAAAAAGCGTGGGGTGCATGGTGTCAATAGTTATAAATATTATATTGACAGATATGAGTAGAATGATTATCATTTTGATAATATCTTAAAAAGCACCCCACGCTTTTTTTAAAATGAAATAATTTTTTTTTTATTCACACTATTATTAATTTATATTTATTGAATTTTTAACACTATTCTTAATTTAAATTCATTAAAACTTATTTTCTATTTTTTTAGTTCTGTTTTCTATAAAAAGCGTGTTTTTTAGTTTTTGAAACTATTATTTATTTTCTACTTTTTAGTATGGTTTATTTATAAAAGCGTGATTCTTTAGTTTGTTTTTAAACTATTATTTGTTTTATTGAATTAAAAATTCTCTATGGTGTTCGAAAATTTGTTAACATTAGATGAAAAAATTAAAATTTTTGCCTTATCGACTATAGATAAAAATTATATAAATTAACAAAAATTTTATTTTGCAAATTGAAAAATAAAATAATTTTATCAAATTACTGTATTGTCATCGGTCCTCGATAAATCTACAAAGTTTGAACGAAATCTGGCCGTTTAAAGTGCGTCAAAATCGCGCCCAAAGAAGTCGGTTACAAACATACAAACATACAAACATACATACAAGTGAAGCTAATGTAAAGCGTGTAAAAAGGAGTTAAACTCAAAACAAGTAATTAACGAATTTCGGCTAATAAATGTTCTTTGTGAGTTTTATTTGAGTTTATTCAGATATAAGAGTCCAAGTGAGATCAATAATTTATGGAACAGTTTTAAGACATAAAAAAATAGCAAAAGAAAATCTTTTTAGAGTTAGTTTTTTAAAAATTTTGATGACTTGCAACAAAAAATTAATTGCATTTAATAAAGAATTTAATTTAGTAATTTGGTCATTATTTTTTGAATTTAATAATCACGATAATGCTTAATAGCTTTTTAAACATTCATTTATTGATGAGAAGAAAAATTGAAAAAAGAAAACAAAAACTCGACAAATCAATTTACTATACAATTTTATAAATCCCATTATTATTATCTTTTTTCCTTGGTTATAATCTAGTTTCATGTTTAATTCGCTGCTAAAAAATGAAATAAAACATAAATTATACATGCGTTATGAATTTATTTCTATCATTGTTCTTTAATGTTTTAAACAGTATATGACATATTTCAGAGAATAAATTTGCGGTTGGTTCAGGAGACAGAATGATAGCTGTCAGTTACTTTGTTTCGGGTAATAATTGGTGGCTTTCAAAGCACATAAAACGACCGATTCGATCAACTGTAACAGCAATTGATTGGCACCCAGATAATAAAGTAATTGCGTCAGGCTCAACTGACTTCAAAGTGCGAGTATTTGGTGCTTATATTAAGGAAATGGAAGATGCACCGAGTTCTGGGCCATGGGGAGCTGAATCACCATTGGGTACTTTACTTGCTGAATTTCCCAATTCAACAAATGGTGGTGGCTGGGTTCATTCAGTTGCATTTAGCCCTACAGGCAATAAACTTTGCTGGGTTGCTCACAACTCGTCTATTTGTGTAGCTGATGCAACCAAAGGCAATGCTGTTATGAGACTTTACACTGAACATTTACCCTTTTTAAGTTGTGTTTGGATTGGACCCAATTTGATTGTTGCAGCAGTAAGTATTTAAAATAAATTTCGAGAGAAAAATACTCAAATCTCTTTACAAATATTTATATTACCAAATGTACAGGGGCACAGCTGCATGCCGATGCTTTACTCATTCGACTTAAATGGCCAGCTATACTTTGTGTCGAAATTAGATAATTCACAGAAAAAAGAAGCCGCTGGTATATCCGCTATGAGGAAATTCCAATCACTCGACCGACAAGCTAGAACAGAAACTAATGACAGTGCACTTGACAGCATCCATCAAAATACAATAACATGTGTCCGAAGAGTTTCTTCGAGCCAGTTTAGTACTAGTGGTTTAGATGGTCAACTAGTAGTTTGGGACTTGAAGGTATTTATAAATAAATGTTATTTTTGTACTTGAATTTTTGATTCTGTCGTATTTATTTTTATATACGTTAAGTATAACTCTATTTTAATAATTACCGGAAGATTTAAAAAAATACTTAAATTGTATTTCTTGTTGCGGTTGTTTTTGATCCGATTTGCAGCAATCGGAATAATATTGAGACATGCCCAATTAGGTTTTAGAGTTAATCGATTAAATAGTTCCGAATTTGTAAACTCAATAAATATTTGAGAAAAAAAATTTTCTTTTACATTTTTGTTTCATAAAATTAAAAACATTTCGATAAAACTGAGAATATTGCCAACTTAATGAAAATCAGTTAGTTTTTTCAAAAGATACTGATGTTTGAATATTCTTAAAAATAATATAGTTGTCATTAAGGATTTTATTGAATTTAAAGAAATTATTGCTACAGTATTTAGAGTCATGTGGAGCAATTATGCTCACAGGGGAAGAGGGCGCAAACCCATTCATTTGAGTTCCAAATACATGGGATTGCGCACTCTTACCCACTGCGCACACTTACCCCACATGACCCTATGTTGTTTTCAATCGGGATCCGATTTCAATTAAATAATATATTTTTTCTTACCATTTCATATAGTTTTGATTATATTTTTAGAAAATGATGTTTTCTACCCTAAAAATCATGTTATTATTAAAAAAGATTCATTGGTCTATTTTAAATTTTGTCTCGTAAAACAAGAAAAGTTGCAGACTAATAATCGAGCTTTTTTCATTTACATACAGTAAAAGAATACGACTAGTTTTGTCCAGTGATATAATTAGTTTTATGTGAAAAAAAAAAAAAAAAAAAAAAAAAAAAAACTGGAAAATTATTATTGTGTTGAGCAGAACCAATCCTGTATTAAAAAGAATTAGTTTTTTGTTCTATAAAACTCATTACTGTTGAAGCACAGCAAACTCAGTTTATAATTGTAATACCACTGCAATTATTCAAAATAGTACAATTTGATTTTTTTCGTTAATCCCTCTTTAAAAACTTCAGAAAATTTGCAAAAAATTTCTGAGTGTTACATAAATATAGAAAAAGACACGCTAAGAAATGACAAATCATCACAAATTTTCCGTTTTATTCCAAAATTCTTGGAAAAGTTGAAAATAAATTTGTATTTTTTTAAAAATTACACTTGAAACCAAAAATTAAAAAAAAAAAAACATCCTTACAAGTTAATTATTGACAAAGTTACGGGATATTCGAAAATAAAAATGGCTTTTACTTAGAAAAATAACCTTTGTTGACGCAAACCGCATTAAAATCGATCTATTCCTTCAAAAAATATCGTTGTCGAAAAATTTCGAAAGAAGAGTTGTTTACACATAACTTCGAATTTTCGTCAGATCGTTTTTTACGCAAGTAGTTTCTTTTCTTGTTCTTAAAAAACTGCGTTGAATTTTCAACGGGAGAGCTCAAAAATTCCCAAAAGGCGAATTTCCGAGGTCGAATATAGTGGGAAGTTTTAAGGGTGGTCTGCAGGGTTAACTGTTTTATAGATTTTTTCCCTTGTAAGATACTTTTGATATAGTTTATGAGATATTTACTTTAATGAAATAATTAATTTCTGAGAAAAAATTTTTTTAAACAATTTATTAATGAATCTACAAGGTGTTATAACACATGTGCTAATAATTGAAGTGTTAACAGATTTCAAAAAATAATTTTCTTTTTATGATAATTATACCATCTATTGATGCTGGAGTAATAATACAAGAGAGCATAAATTTTTCTTAGGGGTACAAAACTTTTTTTCATTGTCATTTAAAATCAAATATCTCCACGATAAATTGACGAAGCGAAAATTAAATTAAGTTAAATTTTTCTTATATTTTAAGGACTTATTTCATTTATTTTTATTTTCTTTATTGAAAAAATAAAATAAAAATTGAAAATCGATAAACAGGCTTATTTGTATTTGTTATGATTTAGTCGGAAAAAAATTTTCCAAGTACCAAAAAAGATAAAAGAAGCTACATATTAAAATTTTAAATCTCGGAGATTTAAAATTCTTTTTTAAGATCTCGGTAAGACCGTTTTTCTCTTGAGCTAGTACCCTCAGTTAAATAATTACCGTTTAGAATTCGATGAAACTTGGCACTCGAAACTAAAGTACCCAGTAGTTGAATAGTTTTCAGAGTAAAGTGTATATTCAACCCTACTTTTAATGAACAAAAATTTATTTAATAATTAAAAAAAGTGTTTTTTATGAAAATATAAACATTTTTGAATCTATTAATGCGTGAAAAAAAAAACATAAATAATTAAATATTATCATTTTATTATTCATATAATTAATATCATCATATTTTTTTAAGGGGAATAGCCACTGTGAGAATCGAAAAAATAGGTAATTTTGGGAAATTTTTTTGACTGGGATAGTAAAAGAATTCGGGGATCGGGTTTTTTTTTTTTATTTTATAAAGTATACATTAGAGATCATTCTCCTAAATTTTTATTAAAAAATATCATGCAGTGACAAAGTTATAAGGATTTTTGTGGAGCACCAAAAAAATTTCTTCCACCACGGTCTCATCTCTAACTCAAAAACGGATTATCTAAAACAAAAAAACCAAACTGCGTTGTAATCTGCATGAATGTGGTTATCGTTTCACGTAGGGGATTTTGAAAATTTGGATTTAAAAAAAAATGGCGACATATTAAAAGTTTTTTCGTTTTTTTTCTCATTTTTTTTTTTTATTCCAACAGCCCTCAAAATCTTAAAACTCAAAATTTTCAAAATTCCCTACGTGCAACTATAACTACTGAATAGACAAATACAGAAAATTTAAGAAGTTGCGAATCGGTTCATATTTATGCAAATTACACATGAGACCCGTTCGAACAAAGTAGTTTCGAGAAAAACGCGTTTTTGCCGGAGCGCTGCGCGTGCAATGGTCATTTGACGCGCTGTCACAAAAATGACTATAACTCGAAAAATATTCGGAATTTTCATATAAAACTCTAGATACATATTTTTGAATATATAAACTTTCATTTAAAAAAAAAAATTTTTTTTTTTTTTTTCTCAAATTTCAGTGGCTATCCCCCTTAAGGTTTTAAAGATATACCATTATAGCAGTTGTAGTTGAATAAACAATTCTGAAGTGCCGCAATAGTTGAACAACCCGGGAGCAGTAGTTGAACTATCATTTCAGATAGTATTTCATAAAGCTAATACTGTACAATAATAATAATTTTGTCTTTTATTCATGTATCACACCAATAAATCATTTTTTTGGAAAAGTGGAAACTTTCGGTGCGCTGTGTTAAACGAAGTTGCCGCTTTTCGCCCAGAGGACAAAAAAAAAGTATTTAGCCCTAAAATGGGAAACTTAGACATGTCTTAGATCACATGTTATAGTCAACCGAGGCGAAGCCCATTCTTACTTTCCTCCCTAGGGGTGAAATCTACTATTTATTACTTAAAATGATCATAGGCCATTTTTTTCACTGATTGAAAGTTCTAAGGTTTAATACCATTTTTATGGTAAAAGTAGCATCTATCGGCTATTCTTAATATACCAACTTTTAAATTAACCAAAATATAGATATATTGATTTAGAATTTTAATAACTTTTGAAAATTAATTACCAAGTCAAAAAATAATGTCGAAATGCGGATGTTGCTCATAATAAGTATCACAATTTTTTGTTGATATTAAATTCAAAAATCTTCAAATTGGTTTTAAGGTGTTCAAGTACTGCGTATTTTACCTAATACATTATAATCAGATAATAAAATCAGTTAAATTCCTAACGAGTTGCAGAAAACTGAAATAAAAGATATTGATGTGTCTAAGCGCTTGAAATTGCACTGATGACGCTCTTGAGCTCTTCGAGCTCAAAAATATAATTTTTTGGTTATTTTGAGCTTTCCAAGCTTAAAGAGTTAGATGTTCTAAGCTTTTAAGCTCTTACAGCTCAAAAGTCTGACAAAAGTTTAATAAAACACTATTTTTTGAATTTGCAAACCGCAATAACTGTTGTAAAAATAAACCGATTTTCACGCGGTTGGCAGCATTCAACGTAGTATTTAAAATTCTTTAATATACTTTTGAACACAAATTGATCAGACCGGAAATTCCGGTGTAATTCGAACAAATCACTTTGTTTTGATTTTTTTCGTCAACGATAACTTATGAACGAATGAACCTATTTTAACTGGCTTGGCGGCGATCGACGTAGTTTTTTGATGTATAAACTGCCGAATGAACAGTTAATACGACTTCTAATTTTTTTTGTTGTTTTGTTGTTATCGACCCGTACTATTTCGAATTTGCCGATTCTTTCTTAATTCTATTTGTCGTTATTCGAAATTCTAACAAGTCTCTTCGTCCTCGACCTGCCGCCCGACGACGATCAATTCTGATTCTGAACCGTGGAACGTGAGTTCCTGGCGCCCAACTATACTACGAACCAGGTAAGCCAATTTAGGTGGAATTTTCCGACTCTGTCGACGCCAGTGCCGGCAAAGAATTCATTATAATATATATATATATATATATATATATATATATATATATATATATATATATATATATATATATACAGAGAGAGACAGACATACAGACACGATCGCGGGGACAGCCAGGGAAGCTTCTTAGGATCTTCAAAAGTCAAGATCTGAGAAGAACTCGATTTCCGAAAAATGGAGTGAAAACAATAGTTTCCTGAACTTCGAAAATTTTTAATTTTCTTAGCAGGAAGTTAAAAATTGCGATTACTATTGATATTTTTGAGGGATTACTGATTTTACCTTATTTTACAAAAAAGCACCTTTTAAATTTCAATCAAAATTTGTGTAAAGAAAAGAAATAACCATAGAATATTTTGCATAATTAAAAGTACAAATTCAAAGCATGTAATAGTAATAAATAATAAAAAATTGTCAAAAATTATCGATTTCTGTATTTTCTTCCCAAATGTTAGGTTATGCAGGTAAATAAATTTACTATGTAAATCAAAAAAGATCTTGTAATTCATATTTGACACTTATTATATTTGTGATGTACTACCTTAAATACATCTTGTTAAAAATCATTAGGAAATTTTTTTTGCTCCTTCAATTTTTGTGAGAAGTAAAATATCAGTAGTTATGCTAGTCTATGCGATTTCACGATTGAAAATTTGGAAACATGAAATTTTATTTTTTATTTTTAAAATTTCTTTTTTTCATTAAAAATAAAATCATTTTGAAATAGCTTTACTGCTCAAAACAAGTTGAAACTTGAAAAATCTTAATAAATTTTATTTTAATTGAGATAACCAATGAAAGAATCAGAAAATCATTATGAAAAATTTTCGTTATCAGTCCGATTTTCTTAATTTATCAATTCTAACAAAAGTTCATAATTTCTCAAGGTTAGAGATGTCGCAAAAAATGATGACAAATTCGCTAAGAAAATAATAAGAAAAATTTTTGAGTTTAGAAATAGCAAAAAATGTTGGCTGATTTTGTAAATCATAATTTTTTTTCTAATTTAGTTAATAATAATTGAAACACAAATAAAGTAACAATAACTAAAAAACATTTGATTACAGGTCCTCGAAAACGCCATGGCTGGCTTGAAGATTATTTAATTCGTTAAGTTTTTTACGTGATTGTACATCATTTACAACGATATATTATTATTGAAATAAATACAAGATGAAAAATAGAAATAACCTTTCAGTTTTCATTTTTATCCGAGTTCCTTATTCAAAATTAACGGTAATCATATTTTTTAATTATATAGAATAATCTATCAATCAATACTACTTATTGAGACACTCAAAGGGGCACTTTTCTTCTTAAAAGTTTAGAATCAGTTGAAAATTTGTATGTGATGGCGGGATTTTAAAAAAAAATTTTAAATATATTGAAATACTATAGTCAAAAGTTGACGCAGGCGCTTATATTTGTTTCGTTATTATGATCGGGGAGAGGGGTTATGAGACAAATACGACGAAGCGAAAAATATCGATTTAGTATAAAGTGGACAATACAACCATGTTGATATTTGTTACTTAGTGTGTCCATAAACAAAATTTTACGTCTGTATTTCTCTTATGTTGTTTGTAATAGTAAATATTTAATAATTATTTTCTTAATGTGAACGTATTTATTTATAATAATTTAATAGTTTCTTTAAAGATACAAAATATACTTTAAATATAGAAAAAGATATGAAAATATGACAAGTAATCGATGTTTGTTAATCGTCATAAAAATAATTAAGTGAAAATTTATCGAAAATAACAAGCAAGACATCTTCATGCTACGAGTGAGTGAGTCTGACAGTATTGATTTACTTTACTTTAAGTGTCTCGTTATTTTAAAATAGGATACAATTTGAAAAACGATTAACAAATTTGAAATTAAGTTTTATTTATTCTCTATGTATTTAAAAATCTACAAACCCTCAAGTGCTCAGTGATTCCATCAATAAAAAAAAATCTTGAAAATATATCAAGAGCGACATTGTTTTTAATGTAATAAAAATTCTTGGAAAAATATTTGTATTTCTTTCAAGCTTTATGAAGTAATAAATTAAAAACATTGAAAGAATCAGGAAAAAATATGTATACTCGTATTAGATATTGTACAACAACAAAAAGCTAAGGATAATACAACGTTATATGACTTTTTGTACTAATTAACGAGAGCTTTATTAGTAATCAAACGTAAAAAAATAAGTGAGGATATGTCATCAATATCGGCTCAAGGAGTTGTTGAGCGTGCAAGTGCTGAGTTATCCAAAAGGATTAATGGACTGGCTCTTCGTTCATCTAAGCATGGTATGTTATATATAAATTAATATGTTTTTATGTTTTTGCATGTAAGTATTAATTCTAATAAATTAAATAAATGAATCTATTAAATGGTATCAAACTAAAAATAAATATAGTAAGTGAGTATAAGTTAAAATAATGAGAGATAATAGATATACAAAGACATGAATATGCATATTAAAATAAATCTTGAGCAAGTTAATGGATATAAACCTACGATAATCTGCGTTAATCGTAAAATGTTTATAAAGATCGGCTTTAATTTTGATTAAATTACAAAATAAAAAAACTGTTAGCTATCAAGATGTTATTTAAAGTAAATGAAGTTATCGTACTCATTATTTTAATAGAATTTCCGAAAAACGATATGTTTTTAAACACGATTATTCAGATATCTTTTTTTCAAATAACACTAAAATTATTGGAAGATTTGACATTTATATTTATTTATACAATATTATAAATAAATTGAAGGATGATATTGTAATTTTCGAAATTTCAGTGATTATTAATTATTATGAAAGTTACAGTCAAATATTTACCGATGCAGTTTATAAGTCAATGGAACAAAAAAAAATCCCCCTAAGAAATTGAAAATATTTAGCAAGAAAAAGTCTAATTTTAATTCAACTTTTTACGATAATTATTTTGAATTTAATACTGCGTAAAGCTAATACATATTTTTGTAATTTATATTTCCGAACTTGTACTTATCTCTTTAATAAAAATACAATTATGAAATTTTAAACTTTCTTAATGACGTCACTTATCGCGCGCAGCGCTGCTATCATCATTTTGATATTCATAGATCTGTCGGTAACTCAATCAGCTGATACCAATGTTGTTTATTTTTTATGCTAATGAAAGAAGATAACTTTTATTTATAACTTAAAGTCACAATATATAAAAAATGTTACTGCTCATCGAAATTGCGTCAGGAAATCGGAATAATTGCTTTAGTCGTTAAAATTAATAAACAGGTAAGTTGAAAAAAAAAAATTTTTTTTTCTATTGTAAAAAAATTAGGAAGTCAAGTTTCACTTTTTTAAAAGTAAATAAAATATAAATACTAAAATAACGAAATTCTAATTTTTTTAAGATTTTATATAGAAACATTATATTCACTCAGTCGTGAAAAAAATTAATAAAATTAAAACATGAAGGTAAAATCAGTCTTTTTTAACAATCCTGCGTGATCGTGGGTCAGAGATTTGACTACTGATTTTTTCTTCTCATAGTAATAGAAAACGATTCTTGAAGTTAAAGCTTAAAACTATAAAATCGGACTCAAAATCTAAACATTCAAAGAAGTGGTATAAATAAATGAATAAGATTTTTTATACTGGTTGCAAAACATCGGTCACAATAATAAAAATAATGATTAAATATTGTTTAAAGATCTTTTTTTTTACGAAAAAAAACTGTTGACCCTGCAGGCCATCCCTGGAACTTCCCGCTATGCACAAGTTTAAAACGCTTGAGATTGCGATATCTTCTGATCGAATCAATCGCTTTTGAAAGGGTTTGCAGCATTCGACGCAATTATTCAAGCACAATACGATTATTTTTTACTAACCAAACGATTTGACGTAAAATTTTGAAGTAATATTAAAAAAACACTTTCTGATTTTTTTAAAATTAAATATCTCACGATCCAATCGACCCATTTGAATAAGATTGGCGGCGTTTGATGCATTTTTCTAAACACTAATTGTTATTTTGTTACATCAAAAACAATTCGAAAAGAAATTTCGAAATTATTCAAAAAAAAAACTTTTTAAAATTTTACTCCGTTTCTCGAAAATCTAATTTTCATTAGATCTCGACGATTTGAGGTCGTAGGAAGCTGTCGTGACTATTGCCGCGATGTTGTCCGTACGGCTGTATGTATGTATGTATGTGTGTGTGTGTGTGTGTGTGTGTGTGTGTGTGTGTGTGTGACTCGCTTATAACTGTATAACAACTAAACCGATCGGAACCTACTAAACGGCGTTCTCAAGAGATTCCTCAAACTTAGATTTCCTGTGAATTTGAATCGATTCGGACCGATAGATTTTTAGAAATTTTAAGAAATCTCAAAAAAATAAGAAAAAAAATTAGGTAAACTGTTGACCCTAAAGGCCATCTCTGCAACTTCCCACTAATTCTATTCTCAAAATTGCTCTTTGTACGTTTTTGAGTTCTTCGAGCTCAAAACCCAGTAAACACATTTACGTAAAATTTACGTCAGGATGACATCATGTTATGTCAATATGACGTACTTGTGATGTCTATATCATGATAATGATGTCATAATGACGTAAAAGTGATGTAAAAATTTTACCTCAGAAAAAATATTTTAACTAAGTCTTATATTTTATTAATAACTATTACTAATAATATTCTTTCCTTATAATTATTTATTCTTTCGTAATTATTTACGTAATTGTTGTAAACCCCTTTTTATATTACTAAATATTTAAATTATTATTTAAATATTTTCTATTGTTTTAGTTGTTAATTCCCCTTTTTGTAATTATTTAAATACTTCCTATTTATATTAATGTCGGTTATTAAATTTGTTGTTAAACTTTTATTATTAAATTTTTAGTTCTTTAAAATTATTTTACCTTAAAAGTTTTAAATTTATTTTCTATCCCGTTTAAACGTTTAGAAAAAAATTTCTAAAGTTCTTTTCTAAAATGCTGTCAATACAGAGGGCAATAAAATTCCCATTTACTTGGGTACTTAGGATTTTTAATCTTCAAAGAACTCGAGTCCGCTTAATGACGGGAAATTTTTCGGCGAGATAGGACGAGACACTTAATGCGTTTCTCGTTATCAGTGTCCGTTGTAAATTTATTTCCTTTTTCAAAAATATATTTTTAAAAGAATAAAATTATATTATACAGACAAATAAAATAATGTTAAAATAAGACCATGACGTAACACCGAATTTTTTTAATTTATTTTTCAAGTTTAAAAAATTTTGTTTTTTAAGTATCATGTAGAGCATTAAATTTTAAAAAAGTAAAAAAAATTTCAGGGGGTCATTCCATTTGAATTGAGAAAGAAAAAAAAGTTTTAAAAGAAGTGTGAGATAATCTCTCTACACGATAGTTCTGAAGGGTTAAGGCTATGTTTTCTGAACGATGTTAGTGTTTTTCTTCAAACTCGTTGAAAAGTTCGTTCTCTAACGTGTGTCAAGTATTAATAAGCGAATTGTCATTAAATAAAAATTATTTTGAGTTAATTTCTTGATTAACAATAATTAAAATGCCGAAATTTTTTAATCGTTGCTGTAATCCAATGAATCGTAATAAACATAATAAGACAAAATCTCTACGAAGTCCGCCTGAGTATTTGGCTATTCATTTCCATCTATTAACTGATGATCATGTATGCAGTCCATGTCATAAGGAATTACTGAAGCAATATGCAGATAATTTAACTGAAGATACTGATGATGAATCTAATGAAAGTTCGGAAATTGATGAGAATTCTAACGACGGAATCATTCACGTTGACAAATCGCCAGATACTTTTGCTTCAAGTGTACATCTTCAATATTTCATTCGTTTCACTTTATAACTTGCTTGTTTTTCTAGCTTGATCATCAAGGGGCCAGGAATTACTTATTCAACAGAGTAGTTCTTCATTGTCTGAGATGAGTCTCAGTATTACTGTTCCGACCATTAACGAAGCGATAGAACTATCAAATCAATCTCCTGCTTCTGCGAAAAGAAGAATCTATGAAACGTATTTGGATGACAAAGTTACTCGTGTCGCTCAAAATTCGCGAAAAGCTTTAGGAGTAAAAAATCGTATGACAACCGAATTCAGTGATATGGATGCTACTGAAATGATAAACAGTTTGAGAGAAAAATTTAACGCTGATAATACGAGTAGATCCATACGCGTCCAAATATTGACTTCACTACCATCGAGATGGAGCGTTCATAAAGTTATGGAAGTCATGGGTGCAAGTGAGCATATGGTGCAAGTAGCAAAAAACCTAGTTGCTGCTGATGGAATTTTGTCAGTACCTACAAAAAAAACTGGTAAGATACAAAACCACAAGTCTGTCAGGTTTTAAATAATTAATAAGTAAATTCTTCGACGTATTCAAATTTTTAGGACCCGAATCCACATATTTGGTAGAATCTGGCGTCAAGTTACATTCAAAAATTTCGTTGTAAACGGAGCGCCAGACTACCGAGTGTGTCTACTGTAAGCAGAACGGTATTTTGAGGTTGCACAATTTCATTCAATTCTACAGTACTTCTTGTTCCTAAATTTTATATAATAACAGTAATTCATATTTATTTTACTGATATTAATCAGTTATATTCAATTATAACAATTAATCTACATGAAATTATTAAATGTTATCAGCACAAACTATAGCAAGCTCAAAAATTTTGATCATGACTTTTTTTCGATGGGGAAATATCAGCGCAACAGACTAGATAAAAAAAAATGTGTAGTAATCCTCCTATAGGTACGCAACTACAGTAAAAAAAAAACAATTCACAGTTTGCATCTACGGCCGCCAGGGTGCACTGGAATAATGTCTACATAAACTGTTGTTATATCCTAAAATATCATAGGTGTCGTTGTCGATGCATTACGCGGTAATTAATTTAAATTCAAATTACTTAACTCCATTAAAATATAAATATAAAATAAGTCTTTTATCTTGGAATCTCAAAAACCGTTGCAAGTCATAAATTTAGTTTGAACGCTCTTTCAAAACATACAATAAACAAAACCATTTACTAAAACTTCTCAGAAACATAAAAAGTACTCGAATAGAATGCACACGTGTTACTTAATAACAAAAAGGAAAACACGTGTTGAATATTTCTCAAGGGTTTTCCTAGTTAAAATTGAAACGGATGAGACTCTTTTGACAAAGTCTATTCGTTCTCTTTGGTCACCCCTTAATTTATTTAGGGTGCCACTGGATTTTTAGACACAGTATCCAGAAACTGGACTAGAGCATGGAGTAAGTTCTACAGGGTCGTGAGAGATTGCTAGGAAGGAAACAGAAATTATCAAAGAAATTCATTTTATAAGAAATTTTATTTAACTAACCCCATGACAATAATATTCCCCTACAATTAATAAACACTTAATACTAAGTCCTATTCCCGTTTGGATGACGGTTTCCTATCATAGTTCCTAATCCCGACGATACCCTCTTATGGAGCGACCATACCTCGGTTTCTAATTATTTTCCACCATTTTCCATATTTCCATAATTTTCCATAATTCCAATTTTTTATATTTTAATAGTTTCATAATTTCAGAGTTTTCCACACACACCCACAATATAATTATTAACATTCAAACACATTAATTAATATTTCCATACTTTGTTAATTATTTTCAAAGACTATTATTTACTTTTATTCTTCAAATTAAATCTGATTAATAAATTTTCTTAATCCAAATTAAATTTCAATTAACTAATTTTCTTTTGAATCAATTTTGCATTCATTCCCAATCCAAATTCCTATAGCGATTAATTTTCTTATTAAAATTCTTTTTAAGTTAATTTCCTAATTGAAATTCTTAACTAATTTACTGCCGTGTTCTCAATTATTCAACACTAAATATTTAATGCTAAGAGGTTTTTATATCTTTTATCAATATAAGTTAAAATTTGACGACAGAGGTCTTAATAATCTGCCGACAATTATTCGTTACGCCCTAGTATCTTACAAATTTATTTTTCTTTTGTTTTATTTTTGTTAATTTTATTTTCGCCAAATTTTATAATTTTATTTTACTTAATTATCTTATTCTAATTGAATTGATTTCATTTTAACAATTGCTTTATGTGAATTTAATTTTTGCCGAAATTACAAATTATTTATTTTACTTATTTTCGTCTTGCCCAAATTATTTTGTCAGAGTTGACTAATTAATTTATTTAATTTTAATCTCCGAAATAAGAAATTGACAATTGATTTTATTCAATTTAATTTTAACTAAATTATTTTATTTGTCTCTGAATAACTGAGTTTATTTTATTTTTACTAAATTACTTTATTTCACTTTCTTTGTATTACTTGAAACTTAGAATTTATTTTATTTTAATTTTGGAGATTATATTTTATTTAAACGCCTTGAGATTTTTTTAGTCTCGACCTTGTACGTCCTTTACTCAGCGTTTTAGCTCGAGACAAGATGGCTGACGCTCTTGTCGATTTTTCTTCAAATGAAATTTACAAGTGATTTATTTTCTACTTTTAACTAAACGATTTTAACAAATATATTT
>JZSA01005702.1:0-10321 GCA_000956155.1 Cotesia vestalis | reverse complement strand
ACTTTTATGGGGCTGTTACTCGGTGTCTATGGGGTTGATCGATCGATAATGGGCCTGAAAATCTTTTCTAGGGTGTACTCTATTATTCCCATCAGGGTTCTTCCTTAATCTCGCGTGGACACCGAGAAATAAATTTTTAACAGTCAATTTTTTGTCAATTTACTTAAAAAACGACTTTTATGGGGCTGTTACTCGGTGTCTATGGGGTTAATCGATCGATTGTGGATCTGAAAATCTTCTGTAGGGTGTATTTTATGATTCCCATAAGTTTTTTTCTCTTAATCTCCCGTGGACACTGAGGAATGAATTTCTAAAGCTGAAATTTCGCTAAAATTAGCTAAAAATAGCCACTTATGGGGCTGTTTCACTATGTCTATGGGGTGGATCGATTAATAATGGGTCTAGATATCTTCTGTAGAGTCTTCTTTATGACTCTCATAAGTTTATTTTCTTAATCTCTTGTCTACACCGAGCTTCTAATTTTTTTTATCTTTGTATTTTATTTTTACTCGTCGTTTGCCGATTGAGTCCACAGGATGCGTGCGCGCGACAGAGAGGTCCAACCGCTATTCATCGTTTTTATTGGTTTTTTAATTTTAACCACTTTTTTTAAATAAACTTCCCCGTCAAATCAGCCGTTCCTGAGTTATACCGGTTTAAACAATTCAATTGTTAATAACAATTGTTTGCACTATTTTCCATAAAATTAAATACGATATTCGTAATCCCCGACCCAAAATACATAAGAATTTGTTGGAATTTTCTATAGACATAAAATGCACACGGGCTTCCCTCTCCAGCCGATGGACTAATACTGAAGGCAAATTATTTTCCACCGATTAAGCTATTACCAACAAAAAATTATGTACTTGGACTTGTTAAGCTCCTAACATTTAATTCAATATCAAATATTGATGACGGTGCTAATAAATTCTATTTACCATCAAAAAGATCCAAGAGAAGTACAATCAAGAGTTTTCAAGAAATAACTATACCAACAGGAAGTTATGAAATTCAAGATATTGAAACTTATATAAACAAAACATTAGCTGAACTGAGTTTTACTTTAAAAGCAAACAACAATGAGTTGAAGAGTGTAATAAAATGTGATCAGCTTATAAATTTTGAACCTGAAGATTCCATTGGATCATTACTTGGATACCAAACGTATGCTTGAACCTAACAAGGTACATAAATCTGATTTACCAGTCAAAATATTACAAATCAACTCTCTGAGAGTCGAGTATAATATAATTACTGGGTCATACATCAATGGCGAGAAGAATCACACAATCCATGAATTTTTCCCGAGAGTTCCAGCAGGATATAAAATAGTAGAGGTGCCACCAAACATCATTTACCTGCCAGTCACCGTACGAGCAATACACAACGTGAGACTACGCATTGTTGACCAGGACGGGAGAATAGCAAATTTCCGTGGCGAGACTATAACGACAAGACTGCATATAAAGAGTCTGTAATGGGTATAGTATATTAGACAAAGACTGGTAGTGGGTATAAAAGGATTACAACATGTCCCAAGATTACCAGTCATCATCTAGCTCTGAAAGTGTTGACACGCCAGAACGCACAGTTCCCAAAAAGTCTAGGACTAAAATTACGTGGAAAATTCACAAGATAAAAATAAATTTTTGTTGTATGACTTGTGTAACACCATGGTGGAAATCCTAGATATCCTGTTCATATCTGATCAGGCCTGGAATTAGACCTGATCAGGCCTGAAATTATACCTGATCAGACCTGTTCATGTCTGCTCATGCCTGTTCATGTCTGAAGCGTTAAATACGCTCAGGCCTGATCAGACCTGTCCATGCCTGTTCATGCCTGTTCATGTCTGAAGCGTTAAATACGCTCAGGCCTGATCAGACCTGTCCATGCCTGTTCATGCCTGTTCATGCCTGTTCATGTCTGAAGCGTTAAATACGCTCAGGCCTGATTAGACCTGTCCATGCCTGTTCATGCCTGTTCATGCCTGTTCATGTCTGAAGCATTAAATACGCTCAGACCTGATCAGACCTGTCCATGTCTGCTCATGTCTGTCCATGTCTGTTCATTTATGAAGCGTTAAATACACTCAGGCCTGATCATACCTGACCATGTCTGATATCTAGCCTACACTGAGAGACAATTTTATTTAATAGTAATGAAATTTCATTATTATTTAATAAAACGTTTATTTGGCTAATCCCAAATAAAAATTTATTTAATATTAATTTAATTTCCTTGAATACTAATAAAAATTTTATTAAATACTAATAAGTGTTTCTTAGTATGTAATGAATATTTATCTACATGTAATATAAAGAAAATTCATTAATCAACTAACTAACAAGTATTGATCAGTAATTAATTGAATAAATAATTAAGTAAAATTGAATTTTGTCGGAACTATATTTTGAAATACAAAGTCTACAACTGTTGTTATCCGAGTGGATTTTAATTTTTGAGCACTTAAATTTAAAAATTTTACAAATGAATCGGGGTTGATATAGGTACGTCAGCAATACCATGCAGCTCAATAATATCATCAGTATTAACATTTTTTTTTAATTAATTAGTTTTTGTTTAATTAAATTTGGTAAAGCCCCAGAACCCAACATTATTATTAAGTCCTCATTTTTGTAGGATTTGCCAGCAATTACATATGCCAAATCATCTAAATCCGAATTTAATTCTACCTTTGTTATTCTATGTCGCCCACAACCCCGAGATGGTTGGTTGGACGCCCCGTTTCTCTGCGTATATCTAATTGCTTCCAACCACTTACATTCTGCTTCAGAATGGTTTGATTTTTCACAAAATCCGCAATACTTGCCGTTATTAGAAAAAGAGGACGTGTTATTGAAATTTACTGATCTCTTTTTATTATTTGGGTTTGATTTACAATATTTCGAGGAGTGACCGTCATTTCCGCATAGTTGACATACAATGTTAGCATATTTATTGACATAAGTATCAGTCACTTGTGGGCAGTGTTTAGCTTCATGTCCCAACGCATAACAAATTTGACATTTTTTTAGCAGACAATTTTTACTCGTTTGACCGCGACCTTTTAGTCTAGTCGAGAAATGAGTTACCTGCAAAAAATCGATCCGAGCCTCTTAAAAATATGACGATTGGTGCATTGGATTCAGGATTTAATTCTACCCTTGCGGAAATTTTTGGAATTTTTTTCGGAAAAAGACTTCCAAAGACTTCTAAAGATTTTCTCAGAGTTCTTAAGGGTTTTTTTAGAGAAAAGTCGCAAAAATTCCCACAAGGGTAATGAAGAGGTATTTTTTAATTTATTCGCCATCGAAAATTTCATTTGTTATAAACAAAAAACGAAGAGAAAAAAAGGTAGCCTCCATTTTGTAGTTCTAACTTCAAAAATATTAAAGATATTTCAAATTTGAAAAAGGATCCTAAAAGAGGAGAAAATTCTAGTAAAATAAGTCTCGACTCTCGGAGTTGTAGCTCCATTATTTATAATTTTAATTTAATGTTGAAAATTGGGCTGCACGCGGCCGTTTCGGCGCCTAGGCGTCGCCGCTAAGTAAAGCATGCAACGCAAAATAATTTTTTTATAACATTCAATATTAATTTAAAAATCTGAACAAATTATCGTATCATCTAGACACGTGAAGGAATAAAGCCCCTCCAAAAAAACTTTTAGCTTGATTTTTGTCTGAGTTATTCGATTGTTAATTAACTAATTTTTCGTAGACTTGAGTTTTCATGAAATCTCTTATAAAAGTTTGAAAGATCTGTCTATAATTTTTTTTTCTTTTAGGAGCTCTTGATATATAAATAATGAACAAGACCGCGTAGTAAAAGTTTTTTCATTTGTTTATAATGGTTTTTCAAAGTTATCACAAATAGAAATATCCGGCTAATGTTATAAAAAAAATTTTTTTCCTAAATTTTTAATATTGGTTGTTTTTGAATTGATATATTGCATCTAGTAGCTTGGCTAGAAAATTTTTTACATTAATTGTCTAAAAGTTTTTTATAAACAAATAGACAAAATGAATATTTTTGAAAAATTTTTAACTTCCCGCTAAGAAAATCGAAGATTTTCAAAAATCGGGAAGTTACTGTTTTCACCCCGTTTTGCAAAAATCGAGTTTTCATCAGATATCGACGTCTGAAGGTCACAGGAAGCTTCCCTGACTATCCCCGTGAGGTTGTCACTATGTTGTGTGTGTGTGTGTGTGTGTGTGTGTGTGTGTAACTTTCGAACGGTTTGACCGATTTCATCGTGGTTGGCTCTGTTCAAAAGGGCTTGACCAGACTTACATTTTGAATACAATTTGCACTGATTCGGACCGATAGATTTCGAAAAATCTAAAAAAAACCGTGAAAAATTGTGAGAAAATTTTTCTTTTTCAACTGGATTTTTTGGAATAACTTTTAAACGGCTTGATCGATCATCTTAAAAATCTAATCAGCTCTTAACCTTGAGAAACCCCGTCAGTTGCCGTTAATTCGGTCAAAATCGGTTGATTCGTTTGAGAGATATCGTGAACGAAAGAAAACCGAAAAAAGTGTTTCTTCGAAAGTACTCCGAAATTTTTAGTTCGATCAATCCAAATTTAAAGATTCTTTATAAGACTTAAAAAATTGCGTTAAATGCCGCCGACCGCTTGAAAATCGGTTTATTCATTCAAAAGTTATTGTAGTTTGAACATTTAAAAAAATAGTGTTTAATCAAAATTCTATCAGAGTTGTGATCTTGAAAAGCTCAAAAGCATAGAAAAGCTATCTCTTTGAGCTCGGAGAGCTAAAAATAATATATAAATTGTATTTTTGAGCTCGAAGAGCTCAAAAACATCATAACAGTGCAATTTTTAGCGCTTAGGTATGGAATTAGCGGGAAGTTGCAGGGATGGCCTTTAGAGTCAACCGTGTTCAGATCTTTTTTATCATTTTGTTGTCTTAGTAATATAATGATTTTTAAAATAAAAATTTTTTTCTAAAAAAATTTTTCAATTGTTGATAATTTTTTTTTTTATTTATTCACTATTCAAATTATTTATTAAGAAAATATTTTTTTCTTAAAAATCATTATTTACAAATCTCAATATAATTATGAAAAAAAATATTTTTTTTATTTACATTTTCATTGTTTATTTTATAACCAATTCGTTATAAATAAATTTACATATACTTTTTATTTTTTTTCCGTCGATTGGCAAAATTAGAAATTCAGCCATGTGCATCAATGTTGTAAATAAATTTTTTCTCTATTTTTATTGAATTTTAAAATAATTTACCTCATCAAAGTGAAGCGGTCAACTGTTTTATTAACTTATATATTGTTGTGACTTCTAAACTATCATACGGTTTTTGACATTCAAAACAATCTTTTAGACAATTTAATGATTTACATGATAAATTTTTCATATGCTCGATATCTATTAGGGTTCAATTTTTATAAACATTTGTTGATAAAAAAATGCATTACTTGAATTTTTTAATCATTATATGTTTTAAACTATTGAAGTTACGGCTTTTGTGATTCAGGATAATTTTATAGAGTATTATTGGACTACTCAAAAATAATTTTTTTATATTTTTAATTCCATTTGTTTAACAGTTTTTTTATTTATTCTAATTATTACACTTTTAAGGGTACATTTTCTGGATTTTACTGTCCTTATTTTCTTACTTAACGCCAATAATTTATGTTGTTCTTACTGTTTCCTAAATGTGACATTTATACTCACACACACACACACAAACAACAGATTAAATTGGATGAAAGTTCCAAAATTGAAAGTGTTATGTCCACCCCAAAATTTTTCTTTTAAATTTAAATCACCCGCGCAGATGGAAGACTTCTCCATGCGCGAAAGCCACAATAAAATATAAGCTACGCGACTGCTGGTTGACTAGCGGGTACTTCTGCAATCTCAGCACCGCGAGTATTTAAAAAGGCGATCAACAGCCAACGCCTTGTCTTTGAGCAATTAATTCGACTTCCGCGTTTAATTGACGGACCCGTGCCTTGTAAAAGTCCCTTATCTTAATTTGCGCTGCACTTAAGACGAGTTCAGACTCGGTTAAACCGGCAGGCCACGTATTAGTTTTAATCATTTAGAGAACCGGATTCTCAAAGTTCTAATTTGCCCTGCACTTAGACGAGAGTTCGGTCAATAAATTTAATATCTTTTAACTAAATATCTTTTAAAGCTAAATTTGCGCACTTTACCCTACGGAGGACTGGAGGACGTTAGCTCAAATAAATAAAATTCATTAATATAATTTCGATTAAATAAATTTGTGAAAGTGTAAGAGTTTTGGTGTTTATAAAAATAAATCTTAAAAAGAAGTGAAATTCCATTTGAGTTCATTAATTTCATAAAATAAGAAGCCCTTAGAATAAGCAGCCCAAATCCATCCAACTCTGACCATCAATAAAGTTCCTGTAAACAGTAAGTACATCTACTCTCAATAAATCCGTGAACAGTCTCAAACGAAGGCGTGGTAAATTCGTATCTCGAAGACGTCCCACATAAATAATTAAAACAACGGAATTAAAACCTCCGTTGCGTATTCTTTAAACTGTTAGTCCAAACCTCCACCGTTTAAGTTACCACTCTAAAAACGCCCTTGGATATAACAAAAGAAAACTCCGTGAAAAATTCCGTGATCTTGGAAACTTGAAAAAATTTTACATTCATGTTTTTGGGCTCTTTTTCTTCAAATAATTTTTAAGCCGTGAAAGATAGCTTAAATTTATCAAATTTTAAGGGAAATTAAAAAAAATCAAGACTAAATTAATTTTCAGCTTTTATCATCAAATGACTTTCATTTGTTACAAATTCTATTATTTAGGTAGATGCATGTCTTTAAATATCTATTTGTTGTAGTCGGTCTCATATCCCTATTTGCGAAAATATAAAAAAAATCAATTTTACGACATCTGCCTTTTAATAACGTGTTTTTCTCAATATTTAAACAAGAAATCTACCTATCGATGTCAGGTGTGGCTGAATGGCGCTTTTTTATTCACTATATGTATATTATTTTTAATAAACTTTCTCTTATATTTCTTTTTTTATAATCCACAGATTCGGTAGAATCTGGCGCCAAGTTCCGATCAAAAATTCCGTTGTAAACGGAGTGCCAGACTACCGAGTGTGTTTACTGTAAGCAAAACGGTATTTTGAGGTTGCACAATTTTATATTCAACTCTACGGTACTTTTTGTTTCTAAATTTTATATTATAACAGTAATTCATAATTTATTTTACTGATGTTCATTAGTTATATTCAATTATAACAATTAATCTACTTGAAATTATTGAATTTTATCATCACAAACTATAGCAAGCTCAAAAATATCGATCCTGACTTTTTTCGATGGGGAAATATCAACACCACAGACTAGATAAAATAAAAATCTGTAGTAATCCTCCTATAGATACGCAACTACAGTAAAAAAAATTAGGAAAACGGTTGACCCTGAAAGCCATCCCTACAACTTCCCGCTAATTCCATACCTGGGCGCTTAAAATTGCACTTATGACGTTTTTGAGCTCTTCGAGCTCGAAAATACAATTTGTGTGTTATTTTGAATTCTCCAAGAGATAGCTTTTCTATGCTTTTTAGCTCAAAAGTCTAATAGAGGTTTCATAAAACACTATTTTTTTATATTTTCAAACCGCAATAACTTTTTAATGAATCAACCGATTTTCACGCGGTTTGCGGCATTCGACGCAGTTTTTAAAATTTCATAAAGAATTTTCAATTTTGAATTGATCAAAATAAAAATTTCAGAGTAATTCCGAAAAAACACTTTTTTCGGTTTTCTTTCGTTCACGATATCTCTCGACTCAATAAACCGATTTTGACCAGATTTGCGGCGATTGACGAGGCTTTTTAAGCTTAAGAGCTGATTGTTTTTTGGAGTTGATTGGTAAAGCTGTTTAAAAATTATTTCAAAAATATGAAAATATATTATGCAAACAAACTATTTGTAATGTGATTGGTCAAATATATCATGAGCATGAAAATTTATCTAATTCCATACTAACATTCAGACGCGTGCAACGTGTACTAGTATCATATATAATTTTAGATGTAAGAACTTCAATTAAATAGTGGTGAAGCTATATTTAATTCGATTTCTCTAGTTCAGAGAATCATATTTTTCTCTCTATATTTGAAGAGTGCAGACCAATCAAAATTCAATATCTGATTAAAATAGTAATACCTATCCGAACAAAAACAGTTTCACTGTAAAAAATCGCGCCTAGTCCACATTCATAAAATTTTTAAGAAAAAAAAAATTTTTTTTCTTTACAAAAAGATATAAAATCAAAATATTAAAAAATCCAAGCAACCGATATGATTTTATATAATTTTTGGAAGTTAAAAAACATTTTGTTGTAAATTAAAAAATTAAAGAAATAATTTTGGAACGTATTTGGTGTGCGTGGTTGCAAATATTATAGTTTTTTAAAAATTTTTTTATTTTGTATCTTTTTGTTTTCTTCTTAATAGTCTTATGAACGTGGACTTGGCGCGATTTTTTTACAGTAAAACTGTTTTTGTTCGGATTTTACTTTATCGAAATTTTTAGAACTTATTGTTAGTTAATTTTCATTTCATATTACGTTCTACTTTTTCGTTAATTCGTAAAATTTAAATTTTGTTTTATTTTACTTTTAACTTTCCGCTAAGAAAATCTAAGATTTTCAAAAATCGGGAAGTTATTGGTTTCACCCTGTTTTGCAGAAATCAAATTCTTATCAGATCTCGACATTCTAAGGTCACAGGAAGCTTTTCTGAGCACCCCGCGAGGGTGTCACTGTGTATGTGTGTATGTATCTATGTATGCAAATCGTGTTTAATCGAACTTTGATAAGACTTTTAAGCTCGAAGAGTGTAAAAACATTAATACAGCTACTTTTTTTATAGAGCTCAAAAAACTACATCGAATGCCGAAAATCGCTTAAAAATCAGTTAATTCATTCCAAAGATATGACAGTTTGAAATTTCAAAAAATAGTATCTTATTAAACTTTAATTAGACTTTCGATCTCGAAGAGCTCAAAATCAAAGATAAATTATATTTTTGAGCTCGAAGAACTCAAAAATGTCATAAGTGCAATTTGAAGTGTTTAGATATGGAATTAGCGGGAAGTTGCAGGGATGGCCTTTAAGGTCAACCGTTTTCCAGATTTCTCTTCGTGGTTTTATTAATTTTTATCTTAATTAAGTTACATATTTTTTCATTCGCATTCTGTCTTTATTTTATCTTATTTTATTGTGTTTAATTTTCTATTTTATGTATAAAAAAAAAAAAAAGAAAACTTTAAGTACTTCTAAAATAATCTATGATACCATCTTTATTACTCTGATATATTTGCAATCCAAACAGACGACAATTTTGATAATTTTTCTAAGTAGGTCACTGTGGAAGGTGTTGATCTTGCCAGCTACAATGCATTTAAGTTACATAGTATTTAATTTTTATGGGCCTGTTCAGAAATCTATCAAAAAGGGTCATAAAATGGAAAAATAATGTTTTCGCTGCATGAGAAACTAGATTAAAAAAATTAGAAAAACGGTTAACCCTGAAGGCCACCTCTGCAACTTCCCACAAATTCCATACCTAAACGCTTGAAATTGCACTTATGACGTTTTTGAGCTCTTCGAGATCAAAAATACAATTTGTAGGTTATTTTGAGCTCTCCGAGATCAAAGAAATAGCTGTTGGATGCTTTTGGGCTTTTCGAGCTTAAAAGTCCGATAAACATTTGATAAAACACTATTTTTCAAATTTTCAAACCGCAATAACTTTTGAATGAATTAATTTTTATTGAGTATGAGATTGGACAGCGATAACGGATTGCTGTCCTTCTGATTGTGGATACCTGGATTCGGCTGAGCTAGTCCTTTTACTGTAGTATCCTACAACTACATTGTTACCCTCTACTTTTAACATTAACATGGCCCCGGAACTATCAGAGCTAGCATCGATGTGTAGTTCAATCGGATAATTACACGGTGAGAAATTTCTGTAGAAATTTACTATGCATACATAATAAGACTGAACCTTAATGACTCAATTCAAAATATTACCATAAAAATTTAAGAATATCATATCGTAATAATCAATATTTACTAGGGACCATAGTAAATTTGACCATGCAACTGTTATATAAACATATATAAAAAATTTTCGTAAACTGACAGAACAAAAACTGTTAGTGTGCTTAAAACTTTTCATTATAGTTCCATAGTAAAATTTCTGTTGCTCAGTCGACAATAAAAATTTATAAAAAAGTTTGACATTTAGTCACGTGTACT
>JZSA01005701.1:0-56341 GCA_000956155.1 Cotesia vestalis | reverse complement strand
AGTATAAAGGTTTCATAATTTGAGAAAACTTTTGGATGAATTTACGAAAATAAGAAGCTAAACCGATAAATTGTCTTAATTGTGTGACAGTTGTTGGTGCAGGTAAAGAATTCAAAGCTTGTATCTTACGCGGATTGGGTCTTATCTTACCATTAGTGACTTCATAACCCAGGTAAGAGATTGATGTTTTAAGGAATTAACATTTAGCGAAGTTAAATGATAATCCAGTTTTAACCAGAATGTTTAGAAGGGTTTCCAACCGCTCCAACGCCTGCTCTATTGAACTCGCAATAATAAGCACATTATCTAAGTAAACTACAACCCAAGAGTAAGCTTAATCACCCAGAGCTTTGAGGATTTCTCTCTGAAAAACAGACGGTGCATTTTTCAATTCAAATGGCATTTTTCGATATTCATATTGACCATCGGGAGTAACAAAAGCTGTGAATTCAGTAGAATTTGGATGGATACCGATTTGATGAAAGCCGCTAGCCAGATCTAAGCTTATAAAATACTTAGCATCCCGTAATTTCGCGATCTAACCTGAAATTAAGGATAGAGGAAATTTATCTGCAACAGTGTTTTTATTTAACTCTCGGTAATCTACACAAAGTCTATCTGAACCATCTTTCTTTTTAACGAGTAATATAGGGCTAGAAAACGGTGAATTACTGGATGTTATAATTTTTGCTTTAAGTGATTCTTCGATTCCCTCACGGACAATTTCCTGCTCTTCAACGCTAAGTCGATAGGGTCTTTTTTGAAGAGTAATATTCGGGTCTATGAGACGTAATTCTAACTGACCTGTAGTAACTTCGGTACGGGGAAAATCCGTGATAAAAGAATCTTTAAAATTTTCTAAAACGGAAATTAATCTAGTTTCATCACTACCCGTGACGTCAGTGTCTGCTTTGTTGAAATTAATCTCATTAGGAACTGTTTCGCAAGTATTGACTACTTTAGCCTTGCAAATAGTAAAATGATTTTGCATAATATTTACTTCGAAACCTTGACTCAGAATTTCACGACCAATCATTATATTATGTTTTAAATAATTTTCGGGAATCACATGAAAGACTATCTCCAATGTAAAGTTATTTATGGAAACAGTAGATAAAATTTGTAATGTACATTTGACACAATTATCTCCTATACCTCTCATTAAAACTATCTCATTGATATGTTTTCCCGAAAATTTCTTGGCAACCGATTCTTTGATTAGTGAGCACTTATCAGCGAATTATTCACATTTCTGTACAACGTGAACATAGTAAATCGAACTGAGTATCCGACATGTTATGGTTTAGCCATGTCTCGCTGATCGCAATAACATCAAATAAGTGAGTCCTGAAAAATTTCTTAAACTGATTAAAATTACTATAATGAAAGCGAATATTCACATGGCAGATATTGAGCGGAGATCGCATTAGTGAAGTTGATAATATTGACTGATTGGACGTCAGTGATGGAAGAGTGAGTACCGGCTATTGCAAATTATTCTTGAGTATATCAAAGCCTGATGAAGCTAGTAGCTTTAACGGTGGCTTACCTGAAGCGAAGCGAACAGCTGACGCCATTATCCAGACATTTTTTAGAAGCAGCTTTGGATATCTCTTCAACACTGACTGGCGAAATTTATAAAGTTCAGACGGATGACGACGATATAGACGTACCGCGTCCTCTGATACATCGTCTCCACTTAGCGACTTATTGCTTGAGACAGCAACACTCCTAGATCTGTTGATTACCAAACCTACAGTATCTTTTGAATCAAATTTCACCAGGATATCACGGTTTCTGTTCTTAGCAGTTGTAGCTCTTGTAAGTCGAGCTTCTTGCTGATCAGTGTGTGTGTGTGTGTGTGTGTGTGTGTGTGTGTGTGTGTGTGTGTGTGTGTGTGTGTGTGTGTGTGTGTGTGTGCGCGCGCGCGCGCGCGCGCGCGCGTAAGTATGTGAACCACTTATAACTTTTGAACGGTTGAACCGATTTCATCGCGGTTGGTGCCATTAGAAAGGGCTTCGCCAAACTTAGATTTCCTGAGAATTTGAACCGATTCGGACCGATAGATTTTGAGAAATTTTGAAAAATCTCAAAAAAAAATTAGAAAAAAATCATTTTTTAAAGTGGTTTTTTTGGAATAACTCTTAAACGGCTCTACCGATCGGTTCCAAAAACTAATCAGCTCTCAACCTTGAAAAACCACGCCGATCGGCGCTAATCTGGTCAAAATCGGTTGATTCGTTCGAGAGATAGCGTGAACGAAAGAAAACCGAAAAAAGTGTTTTTTTCACATAACTTCGTCATTTCCTCTCGGATCGTTTTTGATGATATAGAATAATTTCAGAGCTTAAAAAACCGCGTCGATCGCCGCCAAAAACGTGGAAATCGGTTGATTAGTTCGAGAAATATCCTCGACGAAATATTTGGAAATAAGGATTTTTTCAACATAACTCCGACATTTTTTGGAATAACTTTCAAACAGCTCTACCGATCGATTCCAAAAACTAATCAGCTCTTAACATCATAAAACCACGTCAATTGCCACCAAGCTGGTCAAAATCGATTGATTCGTTCGAGAGTTATCATTAACGAAAAAAATCCAAAAAATTGTTTTTTGAGAATTACTCTGAAATTTTCGGTTCGATCAATTAAAACCTGAAAATAACTTATGAGGATGATAAAACTGCCTCGGATGGCACCAACCGCGTGAAAATTGGTTGATCCATTCAAAAGTTATTGTTGAAAATTCCAAAAATAGTGTTCTATGAAACTTCTATCAGACTTTTGAGCTGGGAGAGCTCAAATGCAAAGAAATATTATTTCTTTGATCTCAGCGACCTCAAAATATCACATAAATTATATTTTGAGCTCAAAAATCTCAAAAATGTCATAAGTACAATTTTAAGCGCCCAGGAATGGAATTAGTGGAAAGTTGCACGGATGGCCTTTAGGGTGAACCGTTTTTCTAATTTTTTTTTTTCAATTTCGAGATCCTGTATTTGTAGATCTTAAACATTTTTAGAGTGATAATATGTAAAATAAAATTAAAATATTTGTTGTCCCGAATTCAAAATTTTATACATTATTAGGGATAGTGGGAATTTTGAATGTATATTGATATAATTATTATTATTCGTTTAATTTCTTGGTGAAGTTCTTTTTCAGATTCCACTCAGAACGTAGTTATTTAAAGACGCGTCATTTAAAAAGTTTATAATGCTACTGAGATTCCGAGTTTTCCAGTCGGCCATGTAGCGATGAGTCTTAATCGAACCTCCATGCTATGCGCATCGTGCCACAGCACTCCTATAGTGAAAGAGGAAATCTATTATACAAAATAGATCATCATCAATAAAAGTTCGGCTTGTTGGCTTGACATGCCTGGTGCTCATATCTTTAACCGCAGTGAGTATATATAATCAACCAAATAACTTAAAAAAAAAAAAAATAAAAATGAAAACAATAACAGCTAAAGCATTCAGGCATTCTCGCCGACGCCCAAGATGGCGGCCGGTGGAAATCAGAAGCGCAAGGTAATGCCGCTAAATAGTAACAATCGGAACTTCAAGGCCCCAAAAACGGAACCAACCAGAAAACTAAATTCTATCGCCCTAGAAAAATGGTTCAATGAATACGTAGAAGAAGGTAAAATTAACCCTTTAAAAATTAATGCCAAGCCTAACCTGTCATCAAAAAGGCGTAACAGCCTCACAAATTTGACAGACAAGGACAGAGAAGAAGGATGGGAATTACCCAAAAAGTTTAGTAAAACAAGAACAAATAGTGACTCTCATAACATGGATACGGAGACAGACAACCTATATGATCCGTTAACACCAACCGGTAAAGCAGAAAATACTCAACCGATCGAGCAATCACTAACTGAACCCACAGCTGGTCCGTCGAACCTGACACAAAATGAAAACTATAGAGGGTAGCAACCAGCCAGTGAAAAGGTCAACAAACAACTCAAACAACCACCTATTTTCTTGACAGGTGAAAATATCAAAAACACGAGTGATAAACTAATCTCGGCTGGACTAAATAAAAGTACCTTCACTATTAGACAGAATAGAGGTAGTCTCACCATTAGAGCAGTGAATAGTGAATCTTACGAATTAATTAAAAATAAACTGATTGAATTAAAAGAGCAATTCTACTCATACACACCTCGCGAAGTTAAACCACATTCAATAGCCCTCAAAAACATTTTTGGAGACTATAGGGCCGATGATATTAAAAATGATCTGAACAAATTAAAACTAAATATAAATATAACAAAAGTCATACCAATAGAATGCAAAAAAAGTAGATATAAAAAACAACATTTCATAATTCAACTAACTTCAAATAGTATTAAAAAAGAACTCACGCAGATAAAAAATGTAGTCAACCAAGATGCTAGATGGGAACATTTAATAAAAAAGAAAACCACGCAATGCACTAACTGCCAGAGAATTGGCCACACCAGCTCCCAGTGCAATATGCAATATCGCTGCATGAAATGTGGTGAATCTCACGAAAGAGGAAAGTGCACGATAACAAGTGACGAAGAGGACAATAGAGATAAGTTAACCTGTGCCAACTGTGGCCAAAAAGGCCACCCAGCCTCCTATGCTGGCTGTATTTTCAGAATTTTTGCCGACCGACAAAAAAAATTAGACATTTTACGGAATACCAACCAAGATAATTTCTCAAGAGTAAAGAATAAAAGCAAACATGAAAACGAACTAGCAACAAATATATATTACTCTTAACAGACCGATGATCGCAAGATGTGGCCCAGCCTACCGGCTCCAAAAACTTTCAGAGCTCCCTGGAACTCAACTACAATTGAACAAGCCAACGTAAACGCTGCAAATACCCATAGCCGTCCAAACATTGACCACAACAGCTCACCTCCTCAATGGGCTGGTGAACTAATAAAGGGAATACACAACATATCAGAAAAGCTGAACAAACAAGATAATAAAATAGATACAATAGCTAATAGAGTAAACTACTTATATAAATTTCTGAATATTAATGGATCATAACAACATTAATAACAATAATAATAATAATAATAACTTAAGCAACTCGCCAACATCCATCAAAAATAATATTCTCAAAATTATCTCAATAAATGTAAACTCAATCCAACATAATTACCGAAGACTGGAACTCATGAAGCTGTTGGAAAACAAAAACCCAGATATTACACTCATCAATGAAACTAAACTCAACTCACGACACATAGTGACCTTCAAGGACTTCGAAGTCATCAGAACCGACAGACCCAAGTCAATACAAGGAGGTGGTACTGCAATTATTATTCGTAAAGGTATTAAATTTGAAATCATTACTCATCCATCATCATCAGGTAACGAAATTATAGAATTCACAATTATCAAAATAGCAAACAATAATAATGACAACACCAATATTTATATAATTAGTCTATACGCAACAAACTCAAACAAAATAATTTTCCTAAACGAGCTCAATAATATTTTCCATAAACTAAAGCTTAAACAAGACAACAACAGATTCCTAATAGCCGGCGACTTCAATGCTCGAAGAATGGCATGGGGTGACCACGCTGATAATGAAAGAGGAAGATACCTGCGAAGATGGGAAAAATCAGAAGCAGACAAATATAATGCGAAAATTTATCCAACTCTGAATCCCTCCAGACCAGAAAGTCAAACATTTTTAGATATTTGCATCACTGACCTCCAAATCCTGAATCTAAGTAACGGAAAACTGGACACCTGCGTGTATGACAGTGACCATATGGCGCTTGCTCTTAACATCAAGCTCCCCAACAGTTTTGAGTATTCAGATAATCTATCAATACAGCACCGATATAACTACAAGGCTACGAAATGGAATAAATTCCAAAAAACGGTGCATAATAATTATTCAATAGCCATCCCCGATGCTCGAAACCTATCCATAAAAGAAATCGATAAACACATCGATCACCTCAACTCATCAATAACAAAAACCATTGAAGACATTGTACCCAAATTCAAACCACAAAATAATTTACACAAGTTTATGAATACGAGAATCAAAAAACTTCACAAAAATAAATCCAACCTGATAACTCAACTTCATAAATTACAGAGAAGGGGTTCAGAAAAGCACAGGGAAGAAATAGTCAAACTAAAGGAATTCATAAAATTGATCAAAGCAGAACTAAGAGCAGAATTTGCAAAGTCATCCACTAGCTATTACGCCAATCAACTGAAACAAATTAACCACAAAGATGCCACTTCATTCTTTCCAAAAATAAATAAATTTCTACGAAAGAAAAGCTACATAACTATTGGAGACCAAATCCTGGACCATACTGATCCGGCATTGACTAATATTCCAGCACAAAAAATAAACCAAGCCCAGGATAACGCAGTATTAATATTTGACCCTGTCAGTAAACTTGATATAATCGGTACGTTCCTCCAATCAATTAACTCACCAAGATATCTCAATGAAGGATCCAGACCCAAAGAAATAGTTGACCCTGAAGCAAATAAGATCAAAGTAAAATCCGAAGAAAATCATCTTAATAACAAAACCTACACAACCTTCTCATCAACTAATAAAGCCTCACACCCAGTGCTAGAAAAAGACCAAGAATATTTTTTCTGCAACAGCGTCACTTTATATAAAATCCTGAACCGGTTACCGAATAAGACCTCCTGTGGAGTGGACAACATTCCAACTATTTGCCTCAAACACCTACCTGATAGCATAATAAATACGCTGGTAATCATCTTCAACAATGCACTGAATGCATTCTACTTCCCTAAATGCTGGAAACAAGCCAAAATACTACCGATTCTCAAAAAAAACAAAGATCCAGCTAAAGCAACTAGCTACAGACCCATAAGTCTCACACCCACAATCAGTAAAGTCTACGAAATACTCATCAATAACCAAATAATAAAATTCTGCGAAGAAAATAACATCATACCAGACCAGCAGTTTGGCTTTAGACGCAATCATTCGACAGTCCATGCAATTAACAAGCTAACATCAGACATCCAAAAGAGCTTGCATTACAAGCAACTAGTTGGTGCAATCCTAATAGACCTATAAAAAGCTTTTGGCTCTGTCTGGCTCTTTGGGCTTATTTATAGATTGCTGATAATGAAGTTTCCAGAATAGTTAATTCTGATAATATTTGACATGATTCATGGAAAAACTTTCATTCTATGGGATGGTATAAACTACTCCAGCCTAAATTTCAAAATCCTGAGGGACTCCAACAAGGCACGGTAAACTCACCGATTCTCTTCGTGCTATACACTTGCGCGCTACTGTCATTATTTCAACTGAACACAGAAAACCTCAAAGCCATTGCATTTGCAGACGACTTAGCAGTTTATTTGAGTGGAAGATCCCCTAAGAAAATACAAACAGGGCTACAACAAACTCTAGATAAAATAGATAAATTTTTCCAAACATGGAATTTAAGAATCAACTTTACTAAATGCGAAAGCATACTATTCAGGCGCACAACTTACTTTTTATCACGTGGAAGTAAGGATGGAATCAACACTTTTCAACTAACCGGCGTTAATCCAGGCACCAATACCATAGTAAATGTTCCTCATAATACCACTGTTAAATATCTCGGAGTTCACATCGACCACCTCCTAAGACTCAACAAGCACATCAACATCGAGCTCAATAAAGCCACCGCCGCATTTAAAGCCAACAATAGACTATTCCACTGCAAACAGTTGAACAATAAAGTGAAAATAATATGCTACCAGTTACTAATTAGACCGATCATCTCATACGCAGCACCCATATGGTGGAACATCAGTGCATCATATATGGAAAAAATACGAATCTTTGAAAGAAAATGCATCAGGACCTGTCTGAAGCTTTACAGATCTCGTGAAACAAATTATAAAAAACATATTAGTAATGAAGTACTATACAACCTGGATGACATACCAAGAATTGATAATTATACCATTAAAATCACCAGAGATTATTTTGAAAAAATGCCCAAGATAGACAACAACGAACTAAAAAAAATACACGAAACTTCCCAGTGAAGACATGACTTGCAAATGCAAGTCCGTTCTTGATAACAAAAATTTATAATTTCTTAATATTAATGAATATATCTAACATACGCTAGTAGAAATAATAACGTTTTCACTCTGTTCTAACCAGTAACTGGCAAGTCTAGTCGAACTGGTCAGTTACTAGCCAAAAATTCGATTTCATTTCTACTAGAGTATTAGCAAATAACATACAAAACATTTTTCATTTACGTTTTTAAGAAAAATACATACAAATTAAATACATATGAGATATAAATTTTTTATATCTATGCTTGTATGTTTCCACACACTGCAGAAAAAAAATCTTGACTCAAAGGTAAATTTCTTTGGACCAAGAATGTATTAAAGATGACTAACAATTTCATGTATGAAGTCAAAATTTATTGAGACTAAAACACTTCTCCTTGCTCCAATATAACTTCGGCCTCCGTCAAAATTTTTTTGGTGCAAGAAATTCTTTTTCTCACCTCCGGGCGGAAAGCGTCAATTTTCCTCCCGCTGCGCTAAACGAAAATGCCGCTTTCCGCCTCCGTCGAGGAGAAAAATAGCATACACTCCTCGGGAAGTAAATAAGAAAGCCTCAGATCACATGTTTGTTTTACATTTGATCTAAGGCTACATGTGATCTGAGATTACGTGTGATCTGAGACATTTCTTACTTTACTTTCCTAGATGTGTAACATACTATTTAGTAAAAGAAATTTTCAAAAATAGAGATTTATTTTTCTTTAGTTGGCCAAGCTTACAGATTTACTAATAAGCCATTTTCTTTATTTACGTGTTTATATTAATAGTTTCTTACTATTTCAGGGAAGTTCTTTTATAATTTTTTCCTTTAACATTGAAGTACATTTCTATTAATTTCCAAATTTATCTTTAACCCTTCAGAACTATCGTGTAGAGAGATTCTCTCACACTTTTTTTAAAACTTTTTTTTCTTTCTAAATTCAAATGGAATGACCCCCTGAAATTTTTTTTACCTTTCTAAAATTTAATGCTCTAAATGATACTAACCCAGTGAACACATGACTTTAATATGACGTCATTTATAAGTCATAGGAATGTCACATTATTTTACGTTAATTTGACGTAAAATTGACCTATCTTGTGATCCAATTATGATGTAAAAATATATGATATAATTTTGACATCATACTGATGTAAGTTTATTACTTCTATATGATATCATGGAAATGACTTAGATATTACGTACAACTGACATAATGTATAGACTACAATATTACGTAACATTAATGCTATCATTGTATGTCATAACGACGTAAGTTTAACATCATTAAGTTGTAAAGTTCTCTGTGTCCGCTCTTACATGAAAATTTTTGAAAGTGTAAGATTCAATCAATTTTTATGAAAATTTATAAATTGCCTATTCATTACTGCAAGTTTCACTAGCGAGCCTATTATAAGAGTTTTTACAAAGTTTTCTAGAACTTTATAAAATTTTATGATTTTTAATAAAATTTTATGAAATTGTATAAATCACTAGACTTGAATTTTATATAATTCCAGCTCTTAAAATCCATTTAATCTTAGAATAAATTATGAAATAAACATTTTTCGTCATGTAAGGGTTAACAGATCAGTTAGTTACTACGGTACATGAACCGATACTTGGACAAGTGAGCAGCGTTCCAGACTTCGACACGTGAGGACTCGAGTTCGAGCCCAACATACCTCAAGATTTTTTCATCAAGTATTTACACACAACTAGTGTTTCAAAGTTTGTAATAAGTCCACAACACTATAACTGATTTCAAAATTCCAATTTTTTTATTTTTGAGAAATTTTTCTTTAAAATATTTTTTCTGAGGTAAAATTTTTACATCACTAATACGTCATTATGACATCGTTATCATGATATAGACATCACAAGTACGTCATATTGACATCATAAATGTCATTGAGACATAATACTGACGTCATGACTTCGTCATATATTTTACGTAAAAGTTTCACGTCAGGAGGTATGAAATACTGAGTCATATATGACTCATATGTGACTTACATCTTACGTAAATCATGGAATAACATGATGTCATCCTGACGTAAATTTTACGTAAATGTGTTTACTGGGTTCAGACAAAAGCATAATCACGGCTAATGATAATAGTTCATGCTTACCACCACAAGCATTCAAATACTTCGACAAGATCGGAGTAATCCAAGATAGAAATAATATTCCTACCCTATATCGCTGGGGTAGGAATATTGCTAACAAAAAAATCAACATCAAACCAGAAGATTTTGAAAAGAAAAAAGTCAACCTGACCTATTCTACGGCCATGCCGGACAGAGGCAGGTTGGACTTCCACAGACTGGAACCTAGATACGAGTGGCTAAAGGAAGCCGCTCATCGTACTGAGCTCTTCAAAAGAAAAAGAAATAAAATTACACAGTTATTATAAAATAATTACTAGTATTTATTGTCAAAAATTATGTAATAAGTAGCGAGCTCACCTCTAATAATTTATATTTTTAACTGTATAAACAATGTAGTGTTTTTATTATATTTTTCACTACAAATCTGACTCATAATATATATCAAAATTACTGATAAGCTTACCAACTATAACAAACATTTATGCATACATCAAAACACACATTATAAATGTGAGCAGCTCCGCGCGTGGAGACCAACATTTAAATAAAATTAGTATTTATTTTTTTATACTTCACAGACTTTAGGCTAGTTTGTTCAAGTGTTATTTAAGGCGATATTAATGTACAGATATGTAAATAAAATAAAACAAATAAACTTATTTAAAAAAAAAAAAAAGCCATGTAGCGATGCGGGTAGCTCGTAAGTCGGGCGAGCGATAGGTCCCGAGTTCGGTTCTCGGTTAGGGCAAAGCGATTTTAATTTATTTCTTTTTTTACGAAGCGTATTAGGATAATTTGACATAATAATCCTTTCGTCCTATCTCCCTACTCCTTAATCTGTAAAAACTGGACAGTACATAATCCCTGTTCGAGGAAAATTACTCTCTCGAATTTGGGAGATCGTTCATTTTTTTTTTTTGTTAAGAAATTAATTTATATATTTTTTTCTGTTCATAAACGAAATTTATAGTAGTAATAATTGTTAATGGCAAATTTTTATATTAATGACAATTATTATTAATTGTTACTACTTATTTTACATAACAATAATAATTATTATTCATAATAATGATTATTATTGCAGTGATTAAAACAAAAAAAAAATAAATAAATAAATGGGATTTCGGTTGGATTTGAACCCGGATCCCTAAGAATTTCAAAATTTAATTTATTATTTATTATTATTATTATTATTATTATTATTATCATCATCTTTAATATTATTATTATTTCAAGTCTGGTTTGACCGTAATCGTGGTAAAATGGGACAAAACTCCACTAGTTACGTTGAAACCAGACCTCAGTTCAAATGAACTATCCATACAGCGCCAAGTCTGTTTTGACCGTAAAATTGGGATGGGAAAAAATTACGGTTAAAACGTAACTCAAATTTCGACTCGGGTATATTTTTCTTCAACTCATTCACTCTAGTCTCCAAAGCAGTGTACTGTTTAGATAATTCACGCTGCTTGACTGAAATTTTGTTAACTTTCTTGAGTAACTGATCCGCAGAATTTTGAAGGCCTTCTAATTTGGCTAGTTTTTCAAGCTTTGACAAATGCACTTTCAACGCTGATAGAGTACTAATTAAATGATTTTCCGAGCAAATCAGGCACGTTGTTTTGACCAATTCAGCCGCTTCAGCAGAAGGCGCAAAATTATATTTCAACTTTATATATCCCGGATGAAATTTTTGATGATAGTGGCAGCTTGCTCTAATACAATGTTCAACATCATGACATGTTGAAATACAATGCACACGATATGATGAATAGATAGGAAGTGGAAGTTACTAGGAGTAACTAATAGATGGCAGAACGAACACTATCGCAACACAAGAATAGCTATTAATGCATGTTTTTTCTTCGAAAAAATACAAGAAAAGTATTTAATCATGTTTTATAGATGTTTTCTTATATTTAAACCTGCAATTTTCCCGATTTTTTTGGTTTTTTGAGATTTTTTTTAATTTTAAAACGTTATCGGGGCCAGAAAATTCAGATTCAAATTCAGTGGAACAAAATACATGAAAGTCATAATCAATCTGAATCCAAAAAAATTTTTATCTCAGTAACTTCAAGTTTTCATGATTTATTGCAATTTTTTTGGATTTTTTGTTTGTTTTTCTCAAATTTAGACAGCTCACCGGGCTTATTAACAGTCAGATTAAGATTCAGTAAATTGAAATATATAAAGATCACATTTAACCCGGGTCCACAAGAATTTTTTCATTGCTGTGACTGCAGTTTTTTGCAACTTTCTGAAATTTTTTGGCGTTTTTTGGATTATACTCAACATTGGAGGTCGACTGGGTCAAACGGACTTTAAATTCGGATTCAGTGGGTTAATTTTCATTTCGGTAGGTAGGTCCGGTCCAAAGTACATACTACTTTTCTTTTTTTGTGTGCCGGAGTTGTGTATGACACTATATTTTGGATATATTCTATGTAAAAACTATATTTAGGATAGAAGTACCGTTTTTGGCCACCTTTTCACCGTTTTTGGCCAGTTAACATTTGAATTAATTTATAAAAAATTAAAACATTATAACCATTTTTTTGTTGATTTTTAAAAAATTTATATTAAAACAAATTGAGTTTGTAATGGTTTATTAGTATAAACGAATTTCTATCGTTTATTTAGACAACAAATGGCCATAAACGGTACAGTGGCCACAAACGGTACTTCTACCCTTATTAGAATATTTGTAAGATGATTCAAAATTTTAAAAATTTAGGCATTATAACGATATAACAATGGTTGATTATAAAAATATACAATGTAATAATTTTTCTTTTCAACTGTTGTTTTATTGAAAAGTATAAAAATTACGATAAAATAATGTAATTTATTGTTTTCTTGTAATTAATCAAATTTAACTCAAAGAAAATTCATTGGAAAAGTTCAGCTATTAATCTATCTTGTGGAGAATTGAATTATTTACAAAAAAATCTGGAAAACGGTTGACCCTAAAGGCCATCACTGCAACTTCCCGCTAATTCCATATCTAAGCGCTTAAAATTGAACTTATGAGGTTTTTGAGCTCTTCGAGCTCGAAAATATAATTTATTTTCAGCAGCGATCGACGTGATTTTGTGGGCTCTAATAATTGTTCTATTTCATCAAAAACGATCCAATAAAAAATTACATTTTTTTTATTTTTGCGATTTCTTTCGTTCATGATATCTCCCGAACGAACGAACCGATTTTGACGCGGTTGGCGGTGGTCGACGTCGTTTTCAAAAGTTGAGAGCTGAATAGTTTTTGAAATCGATCGGTAGGACCGTTTAAAAGTTATTCCAAAAAAACCTTTTCTAAAAAAATTTTTTTTTTGCAGTTTTTTAGAGATTTCTTGAAATTTACCGGTTCAAATTTGTAGGAAATCTAAGTTTGGTGGAACCTAATCGAATGTTACCAACCTCGTTTCGATCGGTCGAAACAAAGTTATTGTAAAACCAATAACTTCCTGATTTTTGAAAATTTTTAATTTTCTTAGCGGGAAGTTAAAAAGTCCTTTGCAATTTCGCTGTCAGATCAATAGTTTAGGAGAAAAAATGGAAAACCACGGCTTTTGAGCAAAAATTGAATATACAATTTTTTACTGACGAGATAGCTTATAAATTGGAAATGAGCTGTCAGAGTTTTTAAAGTAGAAGGATCCTTCAACAACTTCCGCCCATGGTCAAATGATCATCATGAAATTTTATTTATTTTATTTTATTTTTCTTTATTTATAAACCTAACAGCCCTGTAGGGCCAATTGTAAGGTTCCAGAAAGTTACATAGACGTAAATGTGAGTGGCGCATGTAGCCAAAATAATATTGTTAAATATAATAACATTTAGTATATATATAAAAAGAAATGAATTATATGAAAATACAGTTAAAAGCTTTTCGATGTTACCATATTATATACAACTTAGTAATAAGATAACAACAATTAACCTAATTAGGCATATAATTCAGTGAAATTAGTAAGCAAAAGTAGCTGAAATTGCTGGAATACGGTTATCTGTTTGTCTAGTTCTTACAATAATAGATGCCAGTGTATTGGCAGAAATAGGCGATGAGAAATCAAGTAAGTCAAGATCACTACCTTGTTGGACTATGTTGTTACAAGCTCTGATAAGTCTTATGATAGGTATTGAGAGAGAAAAATTGTTCCTCAGACGTGGTGGATATAAAGGCATATCAGAACGTAATAATCTCTGAGGTACGAATATAGGAATAAATTCCAGAATTCTAGGGCATTCAATTTTATTGCTTAGAATACTAGCTATTAGGAGTATGGAAGTGCAAGTCCTTTTTTCTTCCAAAGTTAAAAGATTTGCGTTGACACACATGGCAAGATAGTCGAAGCCTCTAGCTGGATAAATACCGTGCTTTTTGAATGAAGAGAATTAAACAATTTTGCGTTGTACTCTTTCTATATTGTTTATATGAGTCTCATATGCTGGTGACCAAACGACTGACGCATACTCAAGCTTGGGTCTCACCAAGCTTGGGTGCAGTGTACAATGTTCTTATAGTATTTAAGTTTCTGAATTTTTTGGATGTTCGTATGATAAAGAATAGTGCCTTTATGGAAGATCTGATTAAATTAGAGTAATGATCTGTAAAGGTTAGTTTTGAATCATAAAGTACACCAAGGTCATTTACTAATGGTACTCTATCTAAGGTCAGTCCGTCAATGTTATAATTGTATATAATTGGATGTTTAGTTTTATTAAAAGAAATAACTTTGCATTTAGTCCTATTGAGTAGAAGTTTGTTGTCACTACACCATTTAACGAAGACATTCAGACTATCTTGTCGCTATGCTATAGATAATCTAAGCAAAATAAATGATTTTCACGGGTTAATTATATGGGAAAACTTTAAACTCATTCAGCGAGTACTTAAAATTGAAATTAAGAACTATCCTTTGGTGGGAATTTTTTTTTCTATATTTAGAACAACATTTTGTCAAGGGAGTGTGAATAGGCCATAATTTTGAGACTATAGATATAATATGGTACTCAAATTGAAGCTTATTTAAAGAGCTTTCAGATAAAACTTACAGAAATTCGATAAGTTATCCCATTCAAAAGTTGTACAAGTAAGAAAGTGAAAAAATATGAATTTTTATGATTTTGAAAATTTAAAAATCCTGGCATTTCTAAATTACTTGACCGATTAAGCTCATCTACGAACTTGACTTTGGTATCTATCTTTAGAATAATTATGTTGAGTTTGGTAAAGATCCGACGTAAATTGGCGACGCTATCGTCGTGAAAAGCCGCGTTATATCTGATATATACACTTCTCGCAAAAATTAAGAGAACAAGAAAAATTTTGAAATTTTTTGGCAATTTTCAACAGGCTGTAATTCAGTGAAAAATGGTCGCACAAAAAATAGAAAAACAAAGCCCTTGAAGCTTGAAGACTCTAGTTTTCGAATTTTTCGGTTAAAAAATTTTTTTGAGCACTGTCAGCCATGCAAATCTTGGATAAAGCACAAAGAAAAAAATTTCTAAATTTTTTGGATTTTTCTTTTCACTCTACGGGCATGGAAAAAATTTTTCGAGCTAGGCCAATAAATAGGTCACATAGCCTGTTCATCCAGCTTCAATTTGCTTTTTACGAGACTCTGAAACGACCATTTGTCGCCGAGATATCGAATTTTGAATGAAAAAGGATCCTTTTTTACTCAACTGCCAATATCTCTGAAACTACTGGTCGCTCAGCTAGCGAACAGAGAATTTCGTTTTCTGCAGAAAATTTGCTACAAAAATCTGTCATGATTAATTGGAAAAAAAATTTTTTTCCACTTTTAATTTTAACGTGAAAAACAAGCGAAAAGGTGCGATTTTCCCTTTTTTTGGTTAATTGACCGTATCTTCGACAATATTGGGGGCGAAGTTTAGGTTAGAAGAAAATTCTTTAGTTTAATGTATCCCAAAGACCTCCCTAAATTTTCAGATCGATCGGTTCAGCGGTTTTCCTGAACCGATTGATTGAAATTTTGAAAAAATTAAGGGAACAAGATTTTGATCCTTAAATTTGACCTAATCTTTTTCAAATTCAATAATTATAATTTTTTTCCAACTTTTTACTCAATTTTGAGTTTTTTGAAGATTGAGTAACAAAAAAAAAAATCCAAAAAAATTTTTTCTTTTGGTACTTTCAACAAAATTTCAAGACGAGACCGAAAAAAAAAATTCGGAAAACAGTTGACTCCGAAGGCCATCCCTGCAACTTCCCGCTAATTCCATACCTAAACGCTGGAAATTACACTTATGACGTTTTTGAGCTCTTCGACCCTAGCGGTTTCACCGCCACGGTTATAATATGGCCAATTCACGGTCAAACTTCAGTCTAACATTAGTCAATATAAAGTGATTTGACAATTTTATCAGGTGTCATTGTGAATAATTTTGATTGTTGATTTATCGACTGAAGATCCGAGAAATACCTTTTTCTGCCGGTGAACTTACGGTGGTTTTACCGACATTTGACCATTAATTCACCCGCACAGAACTAGTAAAAAACTAGCATAAACCTAGCTCATTACGGTCGATTCACCGTCTCATTATAGGAATCCGATGTAACAAAATAGGTGCATTCACCCAGAATAATCAGTATTAAGCTCGTAAAATGTTCGCATATAAAAAAAAAAAAAAAAATCCGTGTAGAATCACATCGCCTAGACCGTGAATCGAACTTGGATCATCCGATCGAAAGTCAAAAGATTTTCCTGTAATGCTATCCCAGACGTGAATTATAAACGTCTTTGAATCACCATCTATTTTACGGATACTTAATGTTGTTCCGATAATTATTTCTATTTCACGAATTCTAAATAATAACTCATTTTCCGAATTTGATACCCAAAATAAATACATTAAATTTTAGTAACTATAAAAAAATCTTTCTTCAACTTTATGAGTTTATGTTAAATTTAAGATTTCATGAGAAAAAAAAAAATATTAATTTTACAAAAATTTGTAAAAAGTGTTTTTTTGGATAATGTCAAAAATTGTAGTGACTGCCCCGGTGGAAATAAGATTCTGCTGGTAGTCTGAATCATTATTGTGGAACTCTGAATCAGAATGCCACCAGTCTGAATCTCTCTGAAAATGTCATAACAAGAGTCGGTAAGTAAGATAAAAGCAGATAATGTCGTTTTAGGTTAATATTTGACGTAAATTTCGGACTCTACAAGAAGACTGAATCAGACTTATTCAAAGCTGTTGAAAAAATTTCAAATGTGAAAGAATCAGACTTTTTCAGAGATATTATGTAGTAATAATAATATCTGTTATTTCTTCAGATAATCATATAAATTTATCAATGTTATAAACAAATCGTTTTATAGCGAATCTATACTTTTCCAAAGGGTTATTAAGAGTTGATAAGACTTATTTAGTCTTAAAAATTCATTTTTTAAATAATATTTTCATTACAAAAATATTTCAATGCGCATTAAATCGCTCATATTTGAGCAAGTCAAAACATCAACAGCAAGTAAAGTGCACTTGCTGTTGGAAACAGATACTACTCAAAGAGTGAATCAAATCGGCATTTAATTTGGAATATCATATACATAAATTAACTTTCTAGGTAGGAAAGAATTTTCAAACCATACGCCATCTATTAGAAACTAATAGTCTAGTCGAGAAGTGAGTTTAATGAGAAAAATCTTACCAACACTCTTAAAAATATGGCGATTGGTGCATTAGATTCAGAATTTAATCCTTAGAAATGCGTATTTTTATTTGAAGGCTACTAAAAATTTAATTTGTTATAAACAAAAAACGAATAGACGAAAAGGGAGTATCCGTTTTTTAGCTATAACTTCAAAAATATTAAAAATATCTGAAATTTGAAAAAAGATCCAAAAAGAGGGTAAAATTCAGTAAAAAAAGTCTCAACTCCCGGAATTGTAGCTCCATTATTTATAATTTTAATTTAACGTTGAAAGTTAGGCTCCGCGCGGCCGTTTCAGCGCCTAGGCATCCCCGACAAGCACAGTATGCTACACAAAATAATTTTTTTATAACATTCAATATTAATTTAAGAATCTGAATAAATTATAGTATCATCTAGACACTTAAAGGAATATAGCCCCACCAAAAAAAATTTTTATCTTGATTTTTGTTTAAGTTATTCTATTGTTAATTAACTAATTTTTCGTAGACTTGAGTTTTAATAAAATCTGTCATAAAAGTTTAAAAAATGTGTCTGTAAATTTTTTTCCTCTTAGGATCTCTTGTTATATAAATACTGAACAAGACCGCGTAGTAAAATTTGATAAAAGTTTTTTCATTTGTTTATAATGATTTTTCAAAGTTATCGAAAATTGAAATATTCGGCTAATGTTTTAAAAAAAATTTTTTTTCCTAAATTTTGAATTTTGGTTGTTTTTGTATTGATATATTGCGTCTAGTAGCTTGGCTAAAAAATTTTTTACATTAATTGTTTTTTCTTTTTTTTTTTTTTTGTTTTTATTTTTAATTAATAATCGCCACCAGTGATAAAAAAAAAACCAACTGACAAAAAAAATTGTCCAACAGAAACAACGCTCAGCAAAACTCAACCTCAAAAAAAAAACTAGCGTCCGTTTTTCTCAGCGGGAACACGTGGAAGGCCGAAACGTGGCTTTGTTGGTGCCCGCCTGGTTGCAGTCCCCTCTCTCTGGGCCCGTGATCCCCTTGACGCTCCAGAGATGGCGCTGCCTGTTCAATTTTTCAATATCGACGTTTCCTCTGATTTATTTATTGGCTGGAGCATTGGTTCGTTCAACCGCCAGCTCGATAACTCCGCACCTGCGCCGCTCGCTCAGCTCCGTGGACTGACCAGTCCGTCGTTTGACCCTCGGGTCAGCTTTCCGTCGTCTTGGCCGTCGTTTAACGTACCGATACAATAATTCTTATCTTAAAACTAACTTATTATCTAACTTAGGATAATGAATCGCAATTTGAATTTATTTCGCGCGCAGTTGAGCTTCGATCGGTTTTACCCACGCGAGGGCGACTCGGTCGCGGCGAATCCAACCAATGACCTGACGAACAACTGGAAAATTTTTATTCAAAATAAAATTAAATTTAAAACTAATAAAAAATTCAAAACAACTTATTAACAGGTGACGCTAAAAGCGGCCTGTTACAGTATATATATATTTAAGAGGCGCCATTAAATCCCAGCCCCAGCTATATACAATTTTGGAACCATACCCTAAACTATATATAAGGTCTCAAAATTAATCACAAAAAAGTATAAAATTCGAGGTCTGTACCGAAAATTTATGTACTGATGCCTAGAAAATTCAAGGACAGTACCCGAAATATATATATGTACCCAATGTATACAATTGTCCCCAAAAGTATCATTACACATATAATTTTTATGATTCATGTCCCTGAAAGTAACGAATGTCCTCGAAGCATACGATCGTTTGAAATAATGTTCTCAAACACAACGCTGGACATATATATATATACATATATACATACACATATACATACATGCATACATACATACATACATACATACATACGTGCATACGTACATACATACATACATACATACATACATACATACATACATACATACATACATACATACTTCATCTAGACACTTAAAGGAATATAGCCCCACCAAAAAAAATTTTTATCTTGATTTTTGTTTAAGTTATTCTATTGTTAATTAACTAATTTTTCGTAGACTTGAGTTTTAATAAAATCTGTCATAAAAGTTTAAAAAATGTGTCTGTAAATTTTTTTCCTCTTAGGATCTCTTGTTATATAAATACTGAACAAGACCGCGTAGTAAAATTTGATAAAAGTTTTTTCATTTGTTTATAATGATTTTTCAAAGTTATCGAAAATTGAAATATTCGGCTAATGTTTTAAAAAAAATTTTTTTTCCTAAATTTTGAATTTTGGTTGTTTTTGTATTGATATATTGCGTCTAGTAGCTTGGCTAAAAAATTTTTTACATTAATTGTCTAAAAGTTTTTTATAAACAAATAGACAAAATGAATATTTTTCAAAAATTTTTGTTTGTCATTTTATAGTCTTAGTCAAATAATGATTTAAAAAAAATTTCTTTAATTGTTGATAATTGTTTTTTTCATTTATCCACAATTTAAATTATTTATTAAGAAATCAATTTTTTTTCAAATCATCATTTACAATTCTCAATATAATTATGGAAGAATTTTTTTTTTGTTTGAATTTTCATTGTTTATTTCATAAACAAATTCTCATTTTCATTATATTATAGCTAAAAAAAGGATACTCCCTTTTTGTCTATTCGTTTTTTGTTCATAACAAATTAAATTTTTAGTAGCCTTCAAATAAAAATACGCATTTCTAAGAATTAAATTCTGAATCCAATGCACCAATCGCCATATTTTTAAGAGTGTTGGTAAGATTTTTCTCATTAAACTCACTTCTCGACTAGACTATTAGTTTCTAATAGATGGCGTATGGTTAGAAAATTCTTTCCTACCTAGAAAGTTAATTTATGTATATGATATTCTAAATTAAATGCCGATTTGATTCACTCTTTGAGTAGTATCTGTTTCCAACAGCAAGTGCACTTTACTTGCTGTTGATGTTTTGACTTGCTCAAATATGAGCTATTTGATGCGCATTGAAATATTTTTGTAATGAAATTTTTTCAACAGCTTTGAATAAGTCTGATTCAGTCTTCTTGCAGAGTCCGAAATTTACGTCAAATAATAACCTAAAACGACATTATCTGCTTTTATCTTACTTACCGACTCTTATTACGACATTTTCAGAGAGATTCAGACTGGTGGCATTCTGATTCAGAGTCTTACAATAATGATTCAGACTACTAGCAGAATCTTATTTTCACCAGGGTAATAAATTAAAAAAAGATATGATGATTGACATTAATTAATACAAGAATTTGATTCGAATTGCACTTAAATGCTTAATAATATAAATTTTGGTTTTTAATGAATGTTTTCATTTTTTAAGAAGTAGAGTAAAATTATTTTTAGATTTTCTGAAATTGAAATATTTTTTAAGACAGTATTTAAGAGGTTACATGGGTTTCACAGGTTCAAAAAATCGATTATTTTTTTATTGTCTTTTTAAATTCTTCAACATCTCTAAAATATTATCTTGAAGTTTCAAGTCGATTCTCAAATTCTCTAATTCGTAGTAAGAAATTGAATTAAACAATTAATCGTCGTAAAATTGTTTAATTACTAGTAATTATTTAAATTGACTTAAATTACCGTCGCAAATTTCTTAATTAGTAATAATTAATTAATTTCAACAAATTAATCGTTGTAAAATTATTAGTTAATAATCATTGATTAAATTAAATAAAATTACTGTCCCAAAAAAAAATTCCTAATTAATGAAATCAAACACATTAGTCGTCACAAAATGGTTTGATTACTACTACTTAACTGAGTTGGATCAATTGATCGTCGCAAGAAATTTTCAATTAATAATAATTAATTAAATTAATCCATAAGTATTCTTGATACATCAGACACCGTCGCAATAAATGTAATTATCTATAATAATTATTTGAATATCAAACAAAGTAAGCTTCAAAAATTTCAATTTAATTAGCTAAATTTTGTCAACACAAAATCATCCACCGGCGCATTATCCGCACGACCGAAGCTCAATAATCGGGATTATGACAGTGACACATAAGAATGTGAATAAGCACTACAACAATTAGCATATGTACACGAAATACCTCGTGGGATAATCACCAGAATAAATGCAAGAGGAAAAAAAAATTAAGAAAATTAAGAAAAAAAAAATAAAAAAAAATTAAGTTACTCGTTATCTTTCGTGCGAGTCGGTGAATCCCACGAGATTTTTCCAGAGACGAGACCACTTACCCTGGTAGAAAGCGTCGTTTTCCCGACAAAATTAACAGCAAAGAGATATCGTCCTGGCTTGGTCGCCCGGCTCCGTCGTCCCCGGCTTCCACGTCGAATAGACTCTCGAGCTGCAGCACGGGGTTGTATGCAGGAAAGACAAAAAAAATAATCCAATAAAGGCAATTGCGTCGGTCACAGTAGTTGACAACTCAACCCTCACGTCGTAAACTATTAACTTTTGTTGTTGTCTTTTTTTTTATATTTTTGTTATAATTAATAATTTTTTTATTATAATTAATAATCGCCACCAGTGATAAAAAAACCAATTGATAAAAAAAATTGTCCAACCGAAAACAACGCTTAGCAAAACGCAACCTCAAAAAAAAAACTAGCGTCCGTTTTTCTCAGCGGGAACACGTGGAAGACCGAAACGTGGCTTTGTTGGTACCCGCCTGGTTGCACTCCCCTCTCTCTGGGCCCTTGATCCTCTTGACGCTCCAGAGATGGCGCTGCCTGTTCAATTTTTCAATATCGACGTTCCCTTTAATTTATTTATTGGCTGGAGCATTGGCTCGTTCAACCGCCAGCTCGATAACTCCGCGCCTGCGCCGCTCGCTCAGCTCCGTGGACTGACCAGTCCGTCGTTTGACCCTCGGGGCAGCTTTTCATCGTCGGTGATTCTCTTGGGGTTGTCCCACGTCGATGATGCTCGTCAAATCGATCGGTACAGCCGCTTAAAAGTTATTTAAAAAAAAAAAAAAACAATTTTTTGAAAATTTTATTTTTTTTGATTTCACAAAATTTACTGATTTAAATTGGTTTAAATTATGTTAGAAACCTTAGTTTCGTCAACCCTTTCGAACGGCGCTAACCACTATCGAATCGGTCAAGCTGTTCAAAAGTTATAAGAGGGTTACACAGACACAGACACAGACACACATATTCTTAAGAGGCACCATCAAATCCCAGCCCCAGCTATATACAAATTTCGGAACCATACCCTAAACTATATATAAGGTCTCAAAATTAATCACAAAAAAGTATAAAATTCGAGGTCTGAACCGAAAATTTATATACTGATGCCTAGAAAATTCGAGGACAGTACCCGAAATATATATATGTACCCAATGTATACAATTGTCCCCAAAAGTATCATTACACATATAATTTTTATGATTCATGTCCCTGAAAGTAACGAATGTCCTCGAAGCATACGATCGTTTGAAATAATGTTCTCAAACACAACGCTGGACATATATATATATACATATATACATACACATATACATACATGCATACATACATACATACATACATACATACATACATACATACATACATACATACATACATACATACATACATACATACATACATACATACATACATACATACATACATACATACATACATACATACATACATACATACATACATACATACATACATACATACATACATACATACATACATACATACATACATACATACATACATACATACATGCATGCATACATACATACATACATACATACATACAGCCGCACGGACACCATCGCGGGAATAGTCAGGACAGCTTCCTAGGACCTCAAAACGTCGACATCTGATGAAACCTTGATTTTCGCGAAACGGGCTAAAACCAATTACTTTAAACCAATAACCCGAATTTCAAAAAATTTTCAATTTTTCTCAGCGGGAAGTTAAAAAAAAATATTTTGAAAAAAAAATTTGGAAAATGCTGTTCAAGCAAATGAAAGGCTATTGCTGTATCTGTAATAGCGTTTGAGATATTACAAAATTAAAATTGAAAAACTTGAATCGTGGAATTTTAAATTTGCATATTTTTTGAAAAGAATTTTTTATTTTTTTTTCTTTGGCAGAACTCCGTTATGCGATGAAAGTCAACTTTTGATCAAAATTTGTGCAAATCGAACGGGGTCGATTCCAACTATTAGGCGATTTGACATGGAATGACCCCACTATAACTGCTAACTTTTTGGCTACGGGAAGTTTTCAATTCTCATATGAAAACTCATAAATTTTATCTAAGTATTGCGTTGATTAAAATTGCAGGAGGTGGTAAAACGAGTGTAATGGAACGTGTGACGAACGTATTTTGTGGTGGTGGTGCTGGTGGTGGTGGCGGAGGTGGCGGAGGTGGTGTTGCTTACATGAGTATTCAAAACTCTAATGCTAATCAAATTCCGGAGAAGCCGAGCAGAAGTATACCCATGTCAATCAGTAATTCTGTCAATGTTGTCAACAGTAAAAGTTCAAGCAATACCAACACTGCTGTGAGAACAAAAATAGGACGAGGAAAAATACGGATGAGAAATATATCATTTGCCAGTTGTGGTACTCCTGGATATATACCACCTACATCTTGGGAACAGTTAATGCTGGATGAACATTTTTTAAGCCGATTTTTCTTATATTTTAACGTCAGCGAAAGAAAGATTTTAGCTCAAGTACAGTATACCTACAATTTTATCAATGTGTAACTTTTTGAAATGAATAAATCATATTTTTTCAATCTAGGTTTGCACTCGATGGCGAGATGTGTTGTATGCAAGGCCTCGGTTTTGGGCTGGATTAGTACCAGTGGTTAGATGTCGGGAAATCAGGGGAATGGCTTCAGGATCACGAACAAAATTGTATGCATCCCTAGTCAGAAGAGGTTTTCATTCACTTGTTCTTTTGGGTGCAGCTGATGAAGATATACCTGAATTAACACATGGGTTTCCTATGGCGCAACGCCACATTCATTCATTATCATTACGGTGCTGCTCTGTTACTGATCGAGGTCTTGAAACTCTTTTAGATCATCTTCAGGTAATAAAGTTGATTATGTCATGAACGACTCTTTGAAACTAAATGTTAAAGCTTATAGAATCAAAGTTTTTCCTTTTTCACATAGTATTTTGTAATGAAGTTACTATTCAGAAGTAAAACATCTTGATTCTAAATTTAAACTCAATTACTAATACATGTAGAATGAAACAAAATTATAAACCTAATAAAATATTGATCAAATCTTTCAGAAATTTAACAGCTATCTAAAAGTACCAGTACAATTTCTTAACAGTCATGACTCATCACAGTTTTCACATTTACCGTACAATCAATCCATTACAGCAATTTAGATTGCTATAAGAATAATTCTTCACGCTAGAAGTAGTTTACATAATCAATCAGTATTGTTCATTACATTTTGCATTTTGTTACAATAACAATGAACATACTTTGAAAAAGCGGGGATTCAAATACTTCTTCAACTTATTAGGAGAATACTACTGAAACTTATAGTGTATTGTTGTGTCCGTTTAATAAGAAAAAAAAGTATTAATCAGAACATATCAGATTAGGTTATCCTTTAAAAATAAATGTAGCTTAATATCTCAACTATACTTCATTCTATCGTTACTATTAAATTTTTTAATTTGTTTGAATGTTTATTATTGTTATTCAATGGTGTTTTATATTTTATTTTTACAGGCACTCTTTGAACTAGAACTAGCAGGTTGTAATGAAGTCACAGAAGCTGGACTGTGGGCGTGCCTAACACCAAGAATTGTATCATTATCGTTATCTGATTGCATAAATGTTGCTGACGAAGCAGTTGGTGCTGTAGCACAACTATTGCCAAGTCTTTATGAATTTTCTCTTCAAGCTTATCATGTTACCGATGCAGCACTCGGTTATTTCAGCGCCAAACAAAGTAGTTCACTGAGTATTTTACGATTACAATCGTGCTGGGAACTTACCAATCATGGAGTTGTCAATATTGGTATGTTTTAATGTATTGATTAAATATGCTCATAAGTCATTCCATATAAAACAAATACGTAGATAGCATCGACTTACAATTTAAATCAACTTTGGTTTTCTTTCACCAAAAAACAAAGTCCTACCGAAAAAAAAAAAAAAAAAAAAATGAAAATAAAAAATTTCTCCCCACAAGTTGTGTGAAATTGGAAATGTCACTGCTTTTCATGTTTTTCAAGTTTATTTTCAAAATTTAAAAATTTTTAGAATCGTAGAAATCAATGCCCGCCATTGAATTTTGTGCTCAAATTTTTTATGGAGATCTTGAGATATTTTGAGAAGGGTGATTTTATTTCTTCAAAAATACAAATTTTTGAATTAAGAGATACGTATCTTCGTCTTCTTCTTTAACTTTTAGGGATATTTGACAGCGTTCTTGAACGTTTCTTCTTCTTTTCTTTTTTAACGTTTAGGGATTCCTGATTAAACGAAATGATTTGAAATGATTAAAAATGAATAACTTTTTAATCATGCCAAATCATGTAAATCATTTTGAAAATTTCACAATTAATCATATTAAATCATTTCAAATACTGAGAAATTGACAGAACATAAAATGATTAATAATGATTTAAAATTTTTAATCATGTCAAATTATTCCTGATCATAAAATCCTCCGTTAATTTCTATCAACTGTCATGATTTAAAATGATTCAATTTAGATTTCAAATTTTTAATCATGTTTAATTATTTTAAATCATGATGTAAGGGGTAAATTTCGGTTTTCTACAATGATTTAAAATAATTATGTTAAGATTGAAGATTCGTAATCATGTCAAACCATTTCTAATAATGGAATATTTTTGAAAATTTTGACGTTTTAATGATTCTAAATGATTATGTTATGATTGAAAATTTTTCAATCCTAATATGAAAAAATCATCCACCGAAAAAATTTAATAATTCGGCTTATTATTCTAAACTTTTAAATCCAATCATATAGGATGATTAAAATCTTGATCACATATAAAATTTATTGTATCAAGTATTTGTGATAATTTGAATTAAAAAAAAAAATTACTTCCACCGAGAATAGAATTCCAAGAAAAATTTTTAATTCGGCCAACACAAATTCGGTCGTCCTTCAGGCACCCGAAAATTTTCTTCAGTCAAGAATTTTGTTCTCCTATCAAAAAATTTTTCTTTCTGTGAATTTATCACAATTTTTAAGATTTTTATCAGCAAGTTCCTTGGCTAAAGAGGGAACTTTGTATGCACCTATATGTCCCCGGGTTCTGATAACTGATATTTAAGTATTTTTTTGCCGAGGATTACGGAAAACTAAGTTATTTTGCTCGCCGATGGTAAATTTCATTGTTGATAACAATTGTTTAAACTTCTATAACTCAGGAACGGCTGATTTGACAGAGAAGTTTATTTGAAAAAACTCTTTAAAATTTTAAGCCAACAAAAAATGTTCCCATCAATTTTTTGATAAAATGAATATTTCCGGAGGTATCGCAAAAAACAACAAGTAGCGGTCGGACCTCTCTGTCTCGCGCACACACCCCGCGGACTTTATCAACAAACAAAAAGATAACAGAAAATACAAAGACGAAAAAAATTAGAAACTCGTTGTCCAGTAAATGATAAAAGATGAACGCGATATTTACCTTAATTAGACACATTCTAGAGTGTTGAAAAATCAATAAGGGTTTGATCCACTCCATGGACACGAAGAAATAGCCTCATAAGTGATTAGCTGAAAATAATCAGTTATGACTCATAACTGATTATTTTCAGCTAATTTTACATAATTTTCAAATTAAAAAATTTATTTTTTGGCCTCCACTAGAGATTAAGAAAAGATACTTATAAAAATTATAGAGTAGACTATACAGAAGATTTCCGGACCTATAATCGATCGATCCACTCCATATACACGGAGAAACAGCCCAATGAGAGGCGATTTTCTGCTAATTTCACTGAAATTTGATTTTTAAAAATTCATTCCTTGGTATCCATTGAAAAATAAAGAATAAAACTTATGAAAATCATAGAGTTCCCTCTACAGAAAATTTTCAGTCCTATAGAAAATCGATTCCCCCCATGGTCACGGAGGTAGTTTAATACCTGGCGATTTTCACTCAATTTCTTTTTATGAGTTCTGCAGACATTAAGATTTCAGTAATTTTTAGTTTCTTTGGCTCATGTCTGAACTTATTAGAGAATTTTTATCCCTCGGAATACAATGGGGGTCATTTTGACCCCAGAATTTTTTAGTAATTTTTTATGATGTTTTCAAGTTTTTTTTTTGTTAATTTCTAGTGGACGCCGAGGAATGAATTTTGAAAAGTCGAATTTCTGTCAAATTAGTTAAAAATCGCCATTTATGCGGCTGTTTCTTCGTGTCCATGGGGTGGATCAATCACTTATGGATCTGAAAATTTTCTGTAGAGTCTACTTCACGATTTTCATGAGTTTCTTCTCTCAATCTCTAGTGGACACCGAGAAATAAATTTTTAAATTCAAAAATTATGTAAAATTAGCTGAAAATAATTTTATAGGGCTGTTTCTACGTGTCCATGGATTGTATTAAACGTTTATTGATTTTTCGATACTCCAGAATGTGTCTATTTAAGGTACACATCGCGTTCATCTATTATTTTTTTGCTGGACACGAAGCTTATAATTTTTTTTCGTCTTTGCATTTTCTATTCACTTGTCGTTTGTCGATCGAGTCCGTGGGATGCAATTATTATAAATATAGTGAATGTTACAATCTAGATGATTCATACAATCATCTAGATAGTATTCACTACTATCGGGTTGATGGTAGAAAATTTTACCATAACTAGATTGTAACTGCTAATATTGAATTTTCTCCATGTATCCAATAATTTTTTATCATAAAAAACCTGGTCACTTTCTGCTATCCATGATAATTAAAAATGATTGCATTCGAATGAAATATATTTAATCTTGTCCAATCATTTCTTAGCAAGAAATACTCGGAAAATTTTTGATATCCGTAATGATTGAAAATGATTGCTTTGGATTGAAAATTCTTAATTATATCAAATCATTCCTAATCATTTCCCAGTAAATACATTTACGTAAAATTTACGTCAGGATGACATCATGTTATGTCATGATTTACGTAAGATGTAAGTCACATATGAGTCATATATGACTCAGTATTTCATACCTCCTGACGTAAAACTTTTACGTAAAATATATGACGAAGTCATGACGTCAGTATTATGTCTCAATGACATTTATGATGTCAATATGACGTACTTGTGATGTCTATATCATGATAATGATGTCATAATGACGTAAAAGTGATGTAAAAATTTTACCTCAGAAAAAATATTTAAAAAACAAATTTCTCAAAAATAAAAAAATTGGAATTTTGAAATCAGTTATAGTGTTGTGGACTTATTACAAACTTTGAAACACTAGTTGTGTGTAAATACTTGATGAAAAAATCTTGAGGTATGTTGGGCTCGAACTTGGGTCCTCACGTGTCGAAGTCTGGAACGCTGCTCACTTGTCCAAGTATCGATTCATGTACCGTAGTAACTAACTGATCTGTTAACCCTTACATGACGAAAAATGTTCATTTCATAATTTATTCTAAGATTAAATGGATTTTAAGAGCTGGAATGATATAAAATTCAAGTCTAGTGATTTATACAATTTCATAAAATTTTATTAAAAATCATGAAATTTTATAAAGTTCTAGAAAACTTTGTAAAAACTCTTATAATAGGCTCGCTAGTGAAACTTGCGGTAATGAATAGGCAATTTATGAATTTTTATAAATATTGATTGAATCTTACACTTTCAAAAATTTTCGTGTAAGAGCGGACTCAGAGAACTTTACATGGTTGAGTGAAATTTTTTCAGGGTAAACGATATATCCGTGTCATTTTTATATTTTTTAATACTTATTTAATTTCTCGAGAGATATTTTTTTTTTTATTGCACGACTCATGATGCGAAGCATCAGAGAGTGCTTTACGATCGAAAAGTATTTTTCGCCTTATTTTGGCGGCTATTTTTATTATTATAGCCTTGTTAGTTCACGGAATTATGATATTTTGCATACTATTGTCGAGATGATTTAATGGAGATTAATTCCATACTTTTTAAAAATTGATTTACTGCAATAGAATTTGAAAAAAACACCAAAATCAGTCAAAAAATTTTCCTGTCCGTCATGTATGAAACCCCGGAAACACTGTAACTTGTGAAAAAATCCACTATTTGAGTTAAAAATAGTATGTTACACATCTAGGAAAGTAAAGTAAGAAATGTCTCAGATCACACGTAACCTCAGATCACATGTGGCCTTAGATCAAATGTAAAACAAACATGTGATCTGAGGCTTTCTTATTTACTCCACGTGGAGTGTATACTATTTTTCAAGTAATAGTGTCATTTCTACTGAATGAAATCGAAAATATTTTTACAATGGATAAAAGTACCTAAATTCATGGAAAAAATATAAGTGAGAAACATATGCACCGACAAAAAAAAAGAATTTCTTGCACCAAGAAAATTTTGACGGAGGCCAAAGTTATATTGGAGCAAGGAGAAGTGTTTTAGTCTCAATAAATTTTGACTTCATACATGAAATTTTCAGTCATCTTTAATACATTCTTGGTCCAAAGAAATTTACCTTTGAGTCAAGATTTTTTTTCTGCAGTGTATGGAACTATACAAGCATATATATAAAAAATTTATATCTCACATGTATTTAATTTGTATGTATTTTTCTTAAAAACGTAAATGAAAAATGTTTTGTATGTTATTTGCTAATACTCTAGTAGAAATGAAATCGAATTTTTGGCTAGTAACTGACCAGTTCAACTAGACTTGCCAGTTATTGGTTAGAACAGAGTGAAAACTTTATTATTTCTACTAGGGTATGTTAGATATATTCATTAATATTAAGAAATTATAAATTTTTGTTATTAAGAACGGACTTGCATTTGCAAGGTACCGGCTTAAATCAGCTGTTTACCTCTTCCTGATTCTTACAAAATTTTAAACCAATTTTCACTAACATTTAGTGAGTAATTGTAAACTAGACATCTTGTTAAAGAAGTTTTTTGCTTTATAAATTTTGATAAATCGATAATATTAAAAAAATACATCCTCCAAATTTGATCAATATTATAGAAAATAATCGTTTGTCACTGATTTAGAAAATGACTTTTAAATTACGTCAATATTATGTGCAATTCCGACAAATTATTGATGTTCAATAATGACTCAGAAATGGTATCGGTATTACGTAAGACCGTGACTTGTCACTGATGTAAACAAATGATATTAATCTTACGTCAAGATTACGTACAACCGTAACTTGTCACTGATGTAAACGCATGATGTTAAACTTACGTCGTTATGACATACAATGATAGCATTAATGTTACGTAATATTGTAGTCTATTTATTATGTCAATTGTACGTAATATCCAAGTCATTTCCATGATATCATATAGAAGTAATAAACTTACATCAGTATGATGTCAAAATTATAACATATATTTTTACATCATAATTGGATCACAAGATAGGTCAATTTTACGTCAAATTTACGTAAAATAATGTGACATTCCTATGACTTATAAATGACGTCATATTAAAGTCATGTGTTCACTGGATTAATACTTCCTACATATCTGTCACCTGTTATGGGTTAAAATGATTCAATTAGGACTAAGAATTTTTAATCACGTTTAATCATTTTAAATTATGAAATATCATATATTATAATATATCATATATTATATATAAGGGATAAATTTCTCCCATCTATAATGATTAAAATTATTAAGTTATGATTAAAAATATTTAATCATGTCGAATCATTTCTAATCATAAATTATTCTTGAAGTTTTTGTCTCTGCAATAATTCAAAATCATTAAGTTAGGATTAAAAATTTTTAATCGAATCGATTAATTTCTTATCATGCACGAAAAAAAGTAAACTGTACTAAATAATAGTTGATGTATAATGAGTAATGATCAACTGCTAAAAATTACCATTTCAAACAGTAAAATCGTGATTTTAAAAATTACTCTGTAATATTTATCATTTAGATGCTACAATTTATTCTTTACATGGAAGAATATACTATATCAAACAGTCATATTTGCTATGTGAATGTCTAAAATGTTAAAGTATAATAATTAAGAATTTTGACTTCGACATTTATCATTTCGTACCTAAAAAGTGATATGCAAAAAGTATAAAATACAGTTACTAAATTTTTAATACAAGCAACGTCAATATTTACAAACTAAAATGGTAAATCTTAAACGCAACGCTAAAAAAATGAAACTATAATTCGTAACCAGGGTGTTTTGCCCAGGTCCAGTTGGTCACCCCTTTCCTCCTTAGAAAGGGCGCCACTGGGATTTTAGACACGGTGTCCCAGAAACCGGGAAAGCATGAGAGGGGAAAGACCAGGTCGTGAGAAGTCTGAGAGGGCTGTAAATAATACTGAGAAAATTATTTATAACAATTAAAATGATTTATTCAATCAATTTCCAATCTTAACAATTTACTTATGAACTAACTTAATTGTGAGAACCTCTCACCTACGCTGGCCTTTGCCAAATTTACTTAATCGTGAGAACCTCTCACCTACGTTGGCCCTTGCCAAATTTTCTTAATCGTGAGAACCTCTCACCTACGTTGGCCCTTGCCAAATATTCTTAATACCAAATAACCAATTTTCTATTACCTCGTCACTCCGACGGAATACCTTGAAATGCTATATTTTTTTCCTCGTCAACCTGACGGCATACTAATTTACCTCGTCAACCTGACGGAATACCAATTTACCTCGTCAACCTGACGGATTCTTAATTAACCTAATTCCACGTCAACCTGACGGATTCTTAATCTTATCATTTATTGATTAACTTACTTATAACATCGTTCACCGGACGCTAACTCAAATTCTCTTAATCCTATTTCTACTAAATTCTCCGAATTACTAATTATCTAAATCTCTGGAATTTTACGCTTAACAATTCTTTAATACAAAATATCAAAATGCACTAAATTAATTCATTACCAAAATTTACTAAATTAATTAAATTCAGCCCAACGGCCTAGAATTAATTTTACAAAATTCCAAATTACAAATTCTACAAATTAAACAAGCCTTATTAAATATTCAAACTGCATATATTCCAAAATGACCTTGACTATCTAAATTACACAAATGCTTTTACTATTTCATATTTTACCAAGATAATTTTACTTAAATAATTTCTGATAACTAAAAGACTTGTAACAACTAAATAATTGACATTGCTGAATAATTTACTTATAAAAGAATCTATTAAATTAAAAGTGACATCTGAGACAATAGCGATCATTAATTGACAAAATTTTATTACAGTTAATTCGGCCTCTCAATTTACAAATTCAAGCTTGGCCTGAAATAATTGTAATAATAATACCTGACTTAACTTTTCCAATTCCCCAAACGTTGACCGATGTCATGGTTGAAAACTGGCGAAATCAGCGGCTGGTTGGTCTCTCTCGTTTCCAACACTGACTCACTGTTTTGTCAAAAGCCTCACTGTCTCAAAGCGTCACTGGCTCAAAAACCTGGCTCAAAAAGCCTCGATGTTTCTTTTGTCGGCTCTTTTATAAGCCTCAACTCCAAGTTCTCGAACTTTCCTATTGTCAACCCCGCTTCGTTTTCGATGACAGCAGTGGGGACTTTCGATTTGCACGCCCGGTGACAAGTCTGAACTACTTGTCAAAAATCGAACGGTAAGGGAAAACCCCTATTTATCGTGGCGTCAATAAGGTGATCGATAACGACCATGGGAAATTCAGTTTTCCCTGTCACAAATTATTTATTGACTTGCTTGGACTGGTCAAATATATATATCAAAAGTAGAATTTTTACTGTTTCAAATGTTAAATTCTCCCAGAGTGAGACCCTCTTCTCCTCATCTGAGTTCATCTTCTTCTCATAGTATGGACTATGTATTGAAATGGCAATTTCTACTGTTTGAAACTGTAGTTTTTTAAGATGAGAAAGTCATTATTTACTATAGTGACAGCTACTAATCACTTATTTTCGATATTAAATTATAAATTATGGCTTATACACTTTCTACATTAAATTCTGTAATATTTATATTTTTATTACCCCGATGTCCGCTTTACTGTTTGAAACTATAAAAATTAACCGGAATCTAAGTGAATATTAAAGCTTACTTTTTTCCGTGTGAAATACTCAGTTGTTTTCAATAAAATAATTCAAAATGATTGAGTTAGAATTTGAAACTTTCATCATATCGAATTATACTATTTTTTGGTTTCGTAACGATTCATCCTCAGACAGTTCATCCGCGACATTTCGTCCGCGGACGATTGATCCACCCCACAGTTGATCTGCACGACAAATGATCTGTGATTAATTTTGGGATAGGGAATCGATTACACATTCATTAAGAAACAGCGTGACTAATGGGGTGGATCAATTGTCGGGTGGATCAATCGCCCGCGGATGAATTGTCTGTGGATCAGCGGTCGTGTCACCATTATTTCTTATTGTGAAATACTCCGTAAATTGTCGCATGTTATGATTTAAAATTATTCAGTTAAGATTAAAAATTTTCAATCATGTTTAATTATTTCAAATTATTAAATACTCGATAATTTCTTATTTTCTTAAATGATTTAAAAAAATTAAGTTAGGATTGAATATTTTTAATAAGGTCGAATCATTTCAAATTATGAAGTACTTTTGAAATCCCTGTTATCTGCAATGATTCAAAATGATTGCGTTAGGATTAATAATTTTTAATTATATCGAATCAAAAAATCGCACGGCAAATCGAATTTTTTGAATAATTGTAGCGAATTTTTGGAGACAAAGTCACTTAAATTTTTTTACAATAAAGATTCAAGATTTTGCTCCATAATCTCATACCTTTGACGCATTGGTATAGAACTTTCCCGATTTTGAATTGCCGCAAAAATTTTTTTCTTCACATCAACAGATACATTATCATCAAATAATGAGATTGTGGTCAATTCTTCATTTAAATACCATAAGTGTTCAATAATTTTCTGACAAACTCGTTGTAACACTGACGGGTCAATGTTTTTAGATTGAATCAAATTCTCTATAAATTCTAAATCATTGTTTGGTGCTTGGATAGCAGAAGTTGAATTATACCATACTTTGATATAAAATAAAATCACAAAAATACAAATTCTGCGTAAATTGTTCTATTCTTGAGCTGAAAGTTTAAACTAATCATGGAATAAAAATATTTTCAAACTGTAAATAGCTTTAGACATCCATCGCGCATGGTGTATGGCACCAGGTCGTTTAAAAGAACTAATCAATCAATTGTAATTTAAAGAATTAAAAGTCTCAATAAGAGTAATAAACCATTTGTACCTGTAGGCAGTTGTTCATGAAAGTAACAATTTCAGCTTTTTTTCTTTTAAAGTATTTGCTACAGTTTCATCCTCAATTCCACTTATATAATTGAATTGATCAACTTTGTCCCAGTAATTTTTAAATCTAACAAATATTGGAACATAAGGACTCGATGTCGTCTTCCAAAGAACTTCAAAAACTCCTCTCAAAATAATCTCCATTATGTGATGGCGACAGAGAAGTCATACTAATTTTCTGCCAAGTTCTTTTTCGATTAAAACACGATCCTTTGTAAATACCTCAATCACAAAAAGATACAAATATAAAATCAATCATACAAGCTTTAAAAAAATTCAATTGATCATACCAGTATTTACAGGTGGTGTATCAAAACACATTGCTTTCACATATCTTCACAGCAGAAGCTTTTTTAAGAGCACTTCCGTCGTCAGCTTTTGGAACTCCGAGAAGTTGATCAACCCCAGAAATTGATAAAAGAACTGCAATGTGGTCCACAGTTTTCGTACTTGCGATATCACTGAGAATTTTCCCGTCCCAATGCACTACATAACGGTCGTCTTTGTGAAATTCAGATTTCAGATCCTTAGCGATATCTGGCCTAAATTTAATTCGTGTCCCGCAAATTGAACTATAATGTAATTCAGATTGAGTTGACAGATTGATTCCTACATTTTTGTACGTGGCAGCTAAAATAAAAATGACATTCCTGTGAGTCAATTGTGATCGATTAAGTGCAGCACAGAGTTCAGGTGTCATCACATTAAATTTTGTAGTTTGTTTTAGTTAGCTAAGTTGACTTTCAAAATCAGATAAATCAGTAGATATATGACTCGATGTTGTTGGTGATAGGTTAGATTGAAATAATGAAGGTTTTTGAGTCGCTAGAGATACATTAGCGGTAGGTTCGTTTGTATCTAAAAATGATTATTGAAAGTATATTGCAACAGTAATACATGAATAATTGAAATAGCAGTTGATCTAGAACTCACCAACAGACTCTACGCCCATAGCATCTTCAGTAATTTCCGCTGAGCTCAATTAAACAACATCATCAATCAAACAGAATCTTTTTTTTTGATCGCTGACCTGATAAGAACAACTTTTTATCATCAGTGAGATATTTTTTAACATTTACTTTGGGGGCATTCCATAGTGACTGGTAGGACATTTGACTCTGGAATTCTACCAATTACAAGCTACAATTATGTGACTGAAATTTGTACCATAGTAAAATGTATCTCATAATATAGAGGAATAACTAAGAAACAACATCGTTTTGTCGAAAACTTCGATTACTTCTTAAGTTTCTCGTAATTATCGTTTGACTGAGTATGACTGGTAGGATTATCTGATTACCTGCGTAGGAACAATTAAGAAAATTTTTTTTATTGTGACTGGTGGGACAGGCATTTGTGACTGGTGGCACAAATACAAAATGCGTACCTGAAAATGTTTATTAAGAAGCATTTATATTATTCCAACCTTAGAAACATTATTGTTTACATAACAAATTATTAATTATTTAGGATAAATAAAATAAATAATGAAAAAACACAAATAATGGATTTAGCATGCTAATAACATATTCTTGATGAACTTAGATGTTAATTAATAGAGAGCAAAAAATAAATTTGCTCTTAAAACTCGTCCGTTTTTTTTTATCCTGTTTTCATTGGATTATGAATATTAAGAGAATAGGAAATATATATGGGGCATTCCACGCCAAATCGGACAACATTCTACCTTTGCATCTCCGATTTTTTTTGAAAATTTTTCATGTTATAGTACCCATTAAAAAAGACCTCCATGATTTTTTTCAATTTTTTTTGCCGAGCCGTTTTCAGAATATTAATTTTTCAAAAAAATCGCTTTTTTTTTAAATGTATGTAACTTTGAGGAAAATGGGTCAATCAGGACGTTTTTTTTTTAAATTATCGTTTTTAAATGCACTTTTAGGATATAACATCAAAAAAATTTGTAAACTGTATTTCTATACGATTTTCAAATTTTGACTTTAAAAAGTTGACTTCCAAAAAACAAGTAGCGATCGATTTTCTTGAAAATTTTCTCGAAAAAACTGTCACTTATACCCCAACTTTTAAGCCTAATCCCTTAACGGGTAATCGATGGGATCCACTTTTTTTTAATTTTAAAAATTTTATGTTTTGTGAAAAAGATGTTTTTTTTTAATTTTTGGTTGTAGACGCACTTTTAGGAAAAAATAACTGCGTGAAATTTTCTAAATCAACTTTTCATAATATTTTTGAGCATGCAACGTTAGAATTTATGTTTTTTGACTTTCAAAATTTTTTGTTCCACTTATTCATGTCATAAAATGTCTAAAATCATATTATTTTACGTCAAAACTACTTTCAACAGTTATATGACAAGTGATAATTATTATGAAGTTTACAAATTGATTAAAAGGAAAATTCACTAAAAAATATTATAATTAATATAGCGTTTCAAAATTTGGCGCCTTTTAAAATTATTATCTTTTAACTACGGTCAGTTTTAACAATTTCGTTAGTATAGTTTATCGACTCAGTTTTTTTTGGTTATGTCTTCATTTCAGAACACGAAATTAATGTTGTTTCCAATTACGTGTTAACAGTGTGTCCTGTGAATAATCTCTATTAATTTACTATAGAAAAAATTCGTGTAATATCACGACAAATTTATTTAAAGAGAACTTGTTTTGAACTTTTGGATAATGTCATATTTTGGGATATATAATTTATACTGTAATCCATTACAAAGAGAAAATCATAGAGTTAAAAAAATTCTCCGACGAGCTTCTGTTTCTCATCAAAATTTATATAATTTGAGTGAACATGATTATCTCTGCACACAGTGGAGAAAAGCATTACCCGGGAAAAAATGAATTTGCCTAATCATATATATTTATATATAATCACTTATATATAATTAGACCTGAAAATTGGCCAGATCTAATCATATATAATTAGATATAATTATTTCTAAAAAAATAAAAAGAATTAAGCATGCGCGGGGATCAAATCGGGGACCTAACGCTTAAGATACTGACACGCTACTTTTTTTTTTTTTTTATTTCAAAGAAGTTTATTTGCTTAGATAAAATACATTTTCTTGTTAATACATTTTAGGCTGCATAACTTAACTTAAAAAAAAGCCTTAAGATTCTTAGATATAACTTATTTCAGTAGTTTAGACCACAAGTCTCCTTGATTGGAGCGGCTGGGGTCTATCCGTTTTTCCTAAATAAATAATTAGTGTTTATTTGTTCTCTCGTCACTTAAAAATAAGTATTATTACTTATAAATAATCTAATTTCTTTTATAATAAGACTTAAGTGGAAAGTCATCTTCCAAAACCACTTATATAACTCGTTTCATGTTTTTGTACTTATAAACTAAATAAATAATATAAAAACTAAAACTAAATTATGTACAAATATTTACAGTTCTTAATCTAAAAATTACACTGCACTATCCTGGGTGTAGCCTTCTTCTTAGCTCTTTACGATGCTTTGATTCGCTGGTGAGCCACCAATATTTTTCGTTCAGCCTGTGATCGTCCATTTTATCTCTCGTCGCGAGAGCTTTTGAATAGGTGAAGTTAAACCATTTGAGTTTTAGGTCATCTGCAGCATATTCGATCCTTTTATGTGCTTTGTGTCTTTTCCAATGGTAAATGGTTGGCACATTATGTTCGTCTTGGATGAGTCCCGTGTCGTCAAGCGGTAAAAATGCTTGAGGTGGGAGCGCACCAGAGTCGTTTCTCTTGGCTAGGTCGACAGATGTAAACTTGGCCAGCTCTCTGATGGCAGGGTTATCGATTAGAGGTAGTTTACTGAAGTAATCTCTAATTAGTCTGATGATATGTGAGTCGATTCTTGGTACGTCAGCAATGTTATATAACTCGGCATTGCTGACGAATTTTTTGTACTTAGAAGCTGCTGATCTGTAGGTACCAATGCATGCCCTGAGACATTTCCTCTCGAAGACCCTGTAGTTTTCCATAACAGCTGCGCTGGTATTCCACCAGATTGGCGTTGCATAAGTTAATATTGGCCTGACGAGTAGTAAGTAGCAAATAATTTTTGCTCTACTACTTAGGTTTTTGTTATAAAAAATTCTATTGTTGGCCTTGAAGGCGGTCTTGGCTTTGGTGAGTTGGATGTCTGGATGATTCCTGATTCTCAGTAATTGATCTATATGGACTCCAAGATACTGAACTATATTTTTGTGTGGTATTTCTATTGGTTCGCCTGTGTTTGGTGATGGAGTGACTATTTAAAATTCGTCGATTTGCAAAAGTGGATTGTGCACTAGTGCATTATGTAGATGTTGAAAAGTAGTGGAGAATTAACAGTTCTCTGTTGAAGCCCTTCTACAATTTTGTAGCTCTTTTTTTATGTGTTTACGCCGTCCCATACTCTGAAAGTCCTTCCCAGGATCATATCCAGTATTATATGTAGATTTATATATAATCATGTATGGACCTAGATAACTCAGGTCTAATCAGATCTAATTATATATAGATTTATATATAATCATACTAGCTGACCCGGCCACGCGTTGCTGTGGCTAAAGTTTTTGTTTTATTACATTATAGTAAACAATCTAAGAGGAACAATAAGAGAACATAAGTAACGAAGACCACTATGCTTTTTCACACAGATAGTATTTGTAAAAAAATATGGTGATCTCCTTATTTGACTTTCTTCTACTATAACCCTTTAGTACAATGAAATTATTTACGAACAAAGACGAAAATGTTGATGTTGGTATACAAATTCACTGGATTGAGATTTGAAGGGGAAGTACGTTGAACAGAATTAATTAAAATGTTCTTACACTTGATATTAAGCAGACGGAGATTTAACATTGTCAATTCTTTTGAATACTTTTTTCTAACCAGGGCTAGATAACTCAGGTCTAATCAGATCTAATTATATATAAATTTATATATAATCACGTATGGACCTCCCTAATTAAAAAAACACATTAAAAAGTATTAGAAATAACGAAATTTGAATTCTTTTCAATACTTCTGAATACTTTCAATACTTTTGAATTCTCCTCTCTTACGGAGATTTAACATTGTCAATTCTTTTGAATACTTTTTTCTAACCAGGGCTAGATAACTCAGGTCTAATCAGATCTAATTATATATAAATTTATATATAATCACGTATGGACCTCCCTAATTAAAAAAACACATTAAAAAGTATTAGAAATAACGAAATTTGAATTCTTTTCAATACTTCTGAATACTTTCAATACTTTTGAATTCTCCTCTCTTACGGAGATTTAACATTGTCAATTCTTTTGAATACTTTTTTCTAACCAGGGCTAGATAACTCAGGTCTAATCAGATCTAATTATATATAAATTTATATATAATCACGTATGGACCTCCCTAATTAAAAAAACACATTAAAAAGTATTAGAAATAACGAAATTTGAATTCTTTTCAATACTTCTGAATACTTTCAATACTTTTGAATTCTCCTCTCTTACGGAGATTTAACATTGTCAATTCTTTTGAATACTTTTTTCTAACCAGGGCTAGATAACTCAGGTCTAATCAGATCTAATTATATATAAATTTATATATAATCACGTATGGACCTCCCTAATTAAAAAAACACATTAAAAAGTATTAGAAATAACGAAATTTGAATTCTTTTCAATACTTCTGAATACTTTCAATACTTTTGAATTCTCCTCTCTTACGGAGATTTAACATTGTCAATTCTTTTGAATACTTTTTTCTAACCAGGGCTAGATAACTCAGGTCTAATCAGATCTAATTATATATAAATTTATATATAATCACGTATGGACCTCCCTAATTAAAAAAACACATTAAAAAGTATTAGAAATAACGAAATTTGAATTCTTTTCAATACTTCTGAATACTTTCAATACTTTTGAATTCTCCTCTCTTACGGAGATTTAACATTGTCAATTCTTTTGAATACTTTTTTCTAACCAGGGCTAGATAACTCAGGTCTAATCAGATCTAATTATATATAAATTTATATATAATCACGTATGGACCTCCCTAATTAAAAAAACACATTAAAAAGTATTAGAAATAACGAAATTTGAATTCTTTTCAATACTTCTGAATACTTTCAATACTTTTGAATTCTCCTCTCTTACGGAGATTTAACATTGTCAATTCTTTTGAATACTTTTTTCTAACCAGGGCTAGATAACTCAGGTCTAATCAGATCTAATTATATATAAATTTATATATAATCACGTATGGACCTCCCTAATTAAAAAAACACATTAAAAAGTATTAGAAATAACGAAATTTGAATTCTTTTCAATACTTCTGAATACTTTCAATACTTTTGAATTCTCCTCTCTTACGGAGATTTAACATTGTCAATTCTTTTGAATACTTTTTTCTAACCAGGGCTAGATAACTCAGGTCTAATCAGATCTAATTATATATAAATTTATATATAATCACGTATGGACCTCCCTAATTAAAAAAACACATTAAAAAGTATTAGAAATAACGAAATTTGAATTCTTTTCAATACTTCTGAATACTTTCAATACTTTTGAATTCTCCTCTCTTACGGAGATTTAACATTGTCAATTCTTTTGAATACTTTTTTCTAACCAGGGCTAGATAACTCAGGTCTAATCAGATCTAATTATATATAAATTTATATATAATCACGTATGGACCTCCCTAATTAAAAAAACACATTAAAAAGTATTAGAAATAACGAAATTTGAATTCTTTTCAATACTTCTGAATACTTTCAATACTTTTGAATTCTCCTCTCTTACGGAGATTTAACATTGTCAATTCTTTTGAATACTTTTTTCTAACCAGGGCTAGATAACTCAGGTCTAATCAGATCTAATTATATATAAATTTATATATAATCACGTATGGACCTCCCTAATTAAAAAAACACATTAAAAAGTATTAGAAATAACGAAATTTGAATTCTTTTCAATACTTCTGAATACTTTCAATACTTTTGAATTCTCCTCTCTTACGGAGATTTAACATTGTCAATTCTTTTGAATACTTTTTTCTAACCAGGGCTAGATAACTCAGGTCTAATCAGATCTAATTATATATAAATTTATATATAATCACGTATGGACCTCCCTAATTAAAAAAACACATTAAAAAGTATTAGAAATAACGAAATTTGAATTCTTTTCAATACTTCTGAATACTTTCAATACTTTTGAATTCTCCTCTCTTACGGAGATTTAACATTGTCAATTCTTTTGAATACTTTTTTCTAACCAGGGCTAGATAACTCAGGTCTAATCAGATCTAATTATATATAAATTTATATATAATCACGTATGGACCTCCCTAATTAAAAAAACACATTAAAAAGTATTAGAAATAACGAAATTTGAATTCTTTTCAATACTTCTGAATACTTTCAATACTTTTGAATTCTCCTCTCTTACGGAGATTTAACATTGTCAATTCTTTTGAATACTTTTTTCTAACCAGGGCTAGATAACTCAGGTCTAATCAGATCTAATTATATATAAATTTATATATAATCACGTATGGACCTCCCTAATTAAAAAAACACATTAAAAAGTATTAGAAATAACGAAATTTGAATTCTTTTCAATACTTCTGAATACTTTCAATACTTTTGAATTCTCCTCTCTTACGGAGATTTAACATTGTCAATTCTTTTGAATACTTTTTTCTAACCAGGGCTAGATAACTCAGGTCTAATCAGATCTAATTATATATAAATTTATATATAATCACGTATGGACCTCCCTAATTAAAAAAACACATTAAAAAGTATTAGAAATAACGAAATTTGAATTCTTTTCAATACTTCTGAATACTTTCAATACTTTTGAATTCTCCTCTCTTACGGAGATTTAACATTGTCAATTCTTTTGAATACTTTTTTCTAACCAGGGCTAGATAACTCAGGTCTAATCAGATCTAATTATATATAAATTTATATATAATCACGTATGGACCTCCCTAATTAAAAAAACACATTAAAAAGTATTAGAAATAACGAAATTTGAATTCTTTTCAATACTTCTGAATACTTTCAATACTTTTGAATTCTCCTCTCTTACGGAGATTTAACATTGTCAATTCTTTTGAATACTTTTTTCTAACCAGGGCTAGATAACTCAGGTCTAATCAGATCTAATTACATATAGACATATATATATAATCATATATAGACTTATATAAAACATACATATAATACATTAGTCCATATATGATTATATGTATTTTACATAAAAATTTATATATAATTATATATATTTAATATATAATCATATATAAATATGTATGGTTACGCAACTTCATTTTTTCCCGGGTAGACATATATATATATATAAACTTTTGAACCATATGCATTTTCTGAATTCGCTTGACGAGCTGAGTCGGAATATAGCAAAATTTTTCAAAAGTTCCGTCATGAGGACCAATGCAATAGTTAGATTTCTATGAAATCTACTAATATGTGGGGATATTTCAAATTCCATTTATGATTATGTTATAGTTCGTGTTATAATAATTAATCTATCTTACCATTTTTTAGGATTAGAAAGTTTAAATGAAGTACATTGGAAAGTTTAAATGAAACACATAAAGTATTGAAACGTGTAAGAAAATCATAATTAAAAAACTTTATGTAAAAGAATTCATACTTTATTTGACCTATTCCTATTACTTTAGATTAATTTGTAAACTTCATAATAATTATCACATGTCATATAACTCTTGAAAGTAGTTTTGACGTAAAATAATATGATTTTAGACATTTTATGACATGAAAAAGTGAAACAAGAAATTTTAAAAGTTAAAAAACACAAATTCTAACGTTGCATGCTCAAAAATATCATGGAAAATTGATTTAGAAAATTTCACGCCGTTATTATTTCCTAGAAGTGTGTCCACAACCAAAAATTAAAAAAAAACATCTTTTTCACAATTGTGAATGTTTTAAATATGTTTTAAAACATAACATTTTTTAAATTAAAAAAAAATGGATCCCATCGATTACCCATTAAGGAATTAGCCTTAAAAGTTGAGGGATAAATGACAGATTTTTCGAGAAAATTTTCAAGAAAATCGATCGCTACGTGTTTTTTGGAAATCAACTTTTTAAAGTCAAAATTTGAAAATCTTATAGAAATACAGTTTACAAATTTTTTTTGATGTTATATCCTAAAAGTGCGTTTAGAAACGAAAATTAAAAAAAAAAACGTCCCGATCGGCCCATTTTCCTATAAGTTACATACATTTAAAAAAAAAGCGATTTTTTTGAAAAATTAATTTTTTTAAAACGGCTCGGCAAAAAAAAATTGAAAAAAATCATGGAGGTCTTTTTTAATGGGTACTATAACATGAAAAATTTTCGAAACAATCGGAGATGCAAAAGTAGAATTTTGTCCGATTTGGCGTGGAATGCCCCGTGTGTACTTCGAAAAATATACCAGAAATGAAATGAGAATAAGAAAAGATTCATAAATAAGTTTGACACGCAAAATCGTAAAACGTTCCACATTTTTAAAATTAAATAATCCCTAGCGGTTTTACACCGTTAAACATCAGTCAAATATTAGTCTATATGAAGTGATTTGACGGTCTTCATCAGGTGTTATTGTGAATAATTTTGACTGTTGATTTATCGACTGAAGATCCGAGAAATACCATTTTCTGCGGGTGAACTCACGGTGGTTTTACCGACATTTGACCATTAATTCACCCGCATAGAACTAGCATAAAACGAGCTGATTAGGGTAAATTCACCGTTTCATTATAGTAATCCGATGTAATAAAATAGGTGCATTCACCCAGAGTAATCAGTATTAAGCTCGTAAAATGTTCGCATATATGATAATATTAAAAAAAAAAACAAAAATCCGTGTAAAATCACATCGCCTAGACCGGGAATCGAACTTGGATCATCCGATTGAAAGTCAAAAGATTTTCCTGTAATGCTATCCCAGACGTGAATTATAAATGTCTTTGAATCACCATCTATTTTACGGATACTTAATGTTGTTTCGATAATTATTTCTATTTTACGAATTCTAAATAATAACTAATTCTCCGAATTTGACACCCAAAATAAATACATTAAATTTTAGTAACTATAAAAAAATCTTTCTTTAACTTTATGAGTTTATGTTAAATTTAAGATTTCATGAAAGAAAAAAATCTTGAAATTTCACAAAAATTTGTAAAAAGTGTTTTTTTGGATAATGTCAAAAATCGTGGTGACTCCCTGATTAAAAAAACGCATTAAAAAGTATTAGAAATAACGAAATTTGAATTCTTTTCAATCCTTCTGAATACTTTCAATACTATCCAGCTGGATCTTTTTTCAAATTATTTTTTATTAACTATTTATTTGCATTTTATTTGCCTCATATATTATTTTATGAAGTTTTTTATAATTACAAATCAAACTTATATTCATTCAGCAATTTATACAATTTCTACCTTACCGTCACTATCGTCTTTATCACTATTTGACCTTAAATTCACCCGCAGACTACCGTGGATTCACCATCGAAATACTTTTTATTCACCGAATTTTTACCAGTCATTCACTGTTGTATTTATGTCTGAAGCCAATCAAAGGATCGGGAAGTCATGGCTATCGAATAGAAAAAAAATGGAGAAAATCTTGTAAAATGTTTACTTTATTAACCATGCAGTCACCGTTAGAATACTTCACAACTTGGCCTTTTTTTCACTGTCGAACGACGGTTGTTCGACCATCAATAGACTTTCTTTTATCGGTAAAGTGAATTGACGGTGAATTCGCCGTCATTTGACTGTAGTTTGACCGTCACAACGAATCCGCTAGGGATTTTATGGAGCGAGAAAAAATAAGAGTTACGGCAATTATTACGTGAAGCATTTCACAATCAGAGAAAATTCAACAAGAAAAATTGCCAAATTAGTGATTATTTAAGTTAAAAAACAAATTAATCATTTAACTGAACATTAGCATATTAAAAACTTAGAAAATTCATTCAATATAGCAAAAATGAATATATTGTGAGCTCTTCAAATGACGAATTTTAATATTCCCGGATTCCTGGAAATCCATAACAGTCATCAAAGACAACGGACTGGAGCATGTATGAAAGCCCTAGTCCGGACGGTAGAAATGAGCAGTGCAAAAATCAAATTCGTGAGGGCCAGTTCGGACCGTGAACATTATTAAAATAAAATTGTGAGGGCCAGTTCGGACCGTAAGCATTATTTAAATAAAATTCGTGAGGGCTAGTACGGACAGTAGTAATAATAAAATTTAATTCACGGGCACGATAGAAATAAAAAATTCAAAAAATTAGAAATATTAACAAAATTTTCGACACCACGACGGTTAAACAATAATAATAATTAAATATTGTATTTCCTTCTCACTGCTCCAGGAAATAGAAAAATCGTGTATCCGACTCCTCGTTGTTCGTCGGGTAATTAAAAAGCTATAAAACTGTAAGATGAGAGAACCCGTGTAAACCACTTAACGTCTTATGGGAATAGAAAACCGGATACCACGTCGGTTGTCAACCACTGAACTTTATGTATCATCCGCGACCATAAATTATAAAAATTATTTTTCTGACCACATTACTGTCACTTAAAAAAAAAACCAGATTTCGGAAACGTTCACACCACGAAAAGGGTTTCGAAAAAGCTGAGGGGAAAGGAAGTACCACGACTATAAAATATATCGAATTCCCGCGATCGCCTTTCAGTCGCGAAGATTATTCACTGCCACCATAACCTTCTCCCATTAACTATTCCTACAATCAGTTAGTCAGTCAATTACGTATTGAGTACAGTCGAGTAAATACAGTGTATATTTCAGTTTTAATAAATCTCAAAATAGAATAATTAGTGTAATTATTATAAAACAATTCCTCATTCATCCTTTCGATTAAAAACAAAAATAATGATTAAGTTCACTTCAACGAGCAGCGGCCGCTTCACTACAACGACTGGTACATTTCTTATTATATATACATATATATATATATATATTTATTTTGGGTTATTTCTATTTTCTCTTTCTGTGTTTTAATACATCTGCTGTGCCTGACCTGACCCAATCCATGACCCAGTTTTCAATCACGTATGCAGTGTGGAGTGGTTAGTCTTGAATTTAAGGAACTGATCTAATTGTTACTGACCAACATTAGGACGTAACATGGGATGCCAGCCTCAGACCACTTTCTTTCAAGTTTATCAATTCTTTTTTGAAGACTTCCTCTATCATATACTTTGAGAATATTTTTATGATAAAAAAATAACGCAATAACCTCTTTTATTGAGGTAAGTTTACGTCCAACAAAATCCTCTATCGGATCACCAATAATATTGATCAATTCATTCATTTTCAATGTTATCATGTAATTCACAAAGAAAATTTTAACTTGAAAATTATAAAAATTATCAATATAAATAGCAAGACGTTTATTAAATAGAAATATCAAAACAATCAACTAAGTTAATGAAATGATGACAGTTACACTCAGCGCCAACTAATTATCGATTTTGAAATAAAAATTTTAGAGTAACTGATTACCAACATCCCGGGAACAAACGATCAGGCCTGATCAGGCATGAAAAATGACCATGTCTGATCAGGCATGGATCGACCTGATCAGGCCTGATCAGACATGGTCAGGTCTGAAAGCCCATTGTTACTTTTAATTAATTATTTTGCTTTATTTTATGGATATAGTACTTGATAGAGTCATACGCAATTCTCTATAATGAATTTGTCACGGGGCTCCTTTATTACCTATTGAAGGTCCTTACCCCGACGATGGTTAATTATCGACGGATCATAGGGCGCTGTGATCTGAGATGCTCGCGGAGTGAAAATTTGACAAAATAAAATTAGCATAAGTTTCGGGGCCTAGAGAATAAGTGTTCCGAGGGTGGGGATAATTCCACACCAGGGGCAAGTGAAGTTGGCGCACCGAAAAGCGACATTGTGAAGCCGGAGCCCGAGACACCAGCACGAGATTTTGGAATACCAGATTTAATTTACCGCTGATCAAATCCCGAGCTGCGACGAAATTAAACATCCGAGTACCTGATAGAGCTGTGAAATTAGGCAGACAAAGTTTGCCTAGATAGAAGGCCACAGGAACGACAAGAAGAGCTGAATTAAGAAAAGAAATCGTCGAAATTTCTCAGGTACAGAAAACTTAACCTCGGTAAATTATTGCGTTGCTCCCGGAAATCCTAGGCACAGGCTAGGTTCCGTATTCCAATCACCCTACTTGATTAATTCATTAATTATCCGAATTCAAATAAAATATTAAAATTATAAGTCGAAGTTAAAATTAGTTAAAATGAAATTTGAATAAATAGAAAATTTAACAAGTCGAAAAATTTCAAAATTAAAAATAGAAGAGGTTAAAATTAGAATTAATATTACTATAAAATTGGTCAAATAAATTTAAGTTAAAATTTATAAAAACAGGAAGATCAATATCGACAAATTTGAGTTAAATTGCGTCATTCATCTGAGCGAAATTCTGTCGATTAAATTTATTATAAATTAGAAATTAAAATAAAACTAAAAAGAATTAAAATTAAAGATTCATCCAAGTTAGATTAAAATTGATTAATAAAATCAACAATTAAAAATTAATTAAAATTTAAAATGGAAATTAATAATTAAAATTAACTTTTGGAAAATATCAAATATTTTAAAAATAAAATAAATTTCTTTAACTTAGAAAATTAAAATTGTCAAGCAGTAAATTAATTTATAAAAAATTACAAGCTTAAAATTGTCAATAGATCAAAATTGTTCAAAAACTTCGATAAATAAAATTGTCAAATTCCAGTATGATAAGTTTCAAAAGTAATTAACATAAAAATTTAGCCTTGGAAAAATTTAGCCAAGTTGACGACTAAGTCTCAAATTCTTACTGGAATTCAAAATAGACAGAAGCCGATTATTCAGGCAGTTTGAATTCGAGTAAATTTTAATTAATCTAAAATTTTGGTTGAATAATACGCTACTGTGATATTAATATTTAAGCAACCAGAATTGAATTAAATTTTTTTTCGAAGTAAAGTCAGGGACCGGGAAATTTGATTTGCAGGAAGTCATGTTGTAAACAGTAGTTTAAATTTTAAAATGATTGTAAATAAGAGTCAAGTGTGTAATTGGATGAAATTGATTTATTAAATTGTGTGTGTGTGTGTGTGGAAACAAATTTACATTATATATTCCTCGTTCACGGGCTGTCGAGGAGGTTAGTATTAGCAGGTTGTCGACTAGTGTCATGGTATCCTCCTCTGTCCTAGTCGACTTCAGGTTCCTTAGTCCCGTAGTGAGGGTCCGGGCGACAGCGAAAGGGCTAAGGACGGTTTGAACCTTGGGCAGGGGTCCGGGCGACCACCCAAGGTCAAATCTAGAGTCTTAGAGCGTGAGGGTCCTGTGGACAGCGCGATTTAGGTAGAAACTACAGTATAGGCGCTCCTTCAGAGGGTACTGTAGGATTAAGGAAACTTTTGAGTATGCGAGTGTGTGTGTGGATAAAAATAGAATCTAATTATGTAAAATTGAGAAAATAAACTTGTGATTAATGTCAAATTTAATTGTTATTATTTATGTCAAATTTTATGATTTCTCTCGACCCTGTGATATCTCTCTTGCTTGGACCGGTTCTGGAAACCGTGATAAAAATTCCAGTGGCGCCCTTAATTATTAAATTTAAATAAAGGGGTGACCAAGGGACGGAATCAACCCGTTACAAATTAAAATAAAAAAAAATGATTACTTATAATAATTATACGGCTGTAACATCAGCAGTCACCCATCCAACTACTAATCACGCTCAATGCTGCTTAACTTTGGTGATATCCGTGTGCCTTGACGTTCCCGCCTGCTGTGTTGCTATCTTATGTGACAACAACTCTGTGAAGTACATAACGTATCAAATAAGTTTATCATAAATATAAGATGAAAATTGATTTTATAATATATTTTGATAGTCCTAATTTATTTGTTTAACCGAATCCCATTATAACATCACATTTATTTAAATAATAAAATAAGTAATGATTTTAATATTAGGCAGGAGCAGAGCAGACCAAGACATTCCATAGGAAATGTAACAAATTATCTATTCTAAAATTATTTAAACGTAATGATAAAAATAATTTTGCACATTTTGTCATGACCAAAAAAGTTTTTTTCGTCAAAGAAAAAATTTTCATCACATTTCTGACTGTGCAGAGGCTATTATAGGCCTGATTAGACATGGACAGGCCTGATCAGACCTGAGTGTATTTAACGCTTCAGAGATTAAAGACATGAACAGGCCTGGTCAGACCTGAGGTATTTGACGCTTCAGGCATGAACAGGCATGGGCAGGCATGGACAGGTCTAATCAGGCCTGGTCAGGCTTGAGCGAATTTAATACTTCAGACATGAACAGGCATGGTCTGATCAGGCATGGACAGGCCTGGTTAGGCCTGAGCGTATTTAACACTTCAGACATGAACAGACATGAACAGGCATAGACAGGTCTAATCAGACATGGGCAGGCCTGCTCAGGCCTGAGCGTATTTAACACTTCAGACATGAACAGACATGAACAGGCATAGACAGGTCTAATCAGACATGGGCAGGCCTGCTCAGGCCTGAGCGTATTTAACACTTCAGACATGAACAGGCATGAAAAGACCTGATCAGGCATGATCATGTCTAATTTCAGGCCTGGTCATACATGAACAGGCCTGATCAGGTCTAATTTCAGGCCTGATCATACATGAACAGGCATGGTCAGGTCTGATCATTTTTTCCCGGGATCTATAAAGCTAGTTGTCATTGATAAATTGTTTTAAGTACTTCGTCCATCTTTATCATATAGCGAAAAATATTGGTTAACAATCCTCGAAAGTCTAACTAATATTTTATGAAATATTTGGAGAAAATTTTTTCTAAAAACAATAGTTTTGCCAAATCATTCAGAAAAACGGCTAAATTAATAAGGAATTTAACTTTCAAGCCTGGTTCCGAGGAAAAAAAATTAGGAAAACGGTTGACTCTGAAAGCCATCTCAGCAACTTCCCGCTACTTTCGTAATTAAGCGCTTAGAATTGCGCTTATTACGTTTTGAACTCAGAGAGCTCGAAAATATAATTTTAATGTAGTTTTGATCTCTCTGAGCTCAAAGATCTGATAGAAGTTTCATAAAACAATATTTTTTGAATTTTCAAACCGCAATAACTTTTAAATGAATGAACCGATTTTTACGTGGTTGGCGGCATTCGACGCAGTTTTTCAAATTTTATAATACATTTTCAAACACAAATGAATAAGACTGGAAGTTTCGGTGTAATTCGAAGAAGAACGCTTTTATTTGATTTCTTTCATCAGCGATAACTCACGAACGAATCAACCGATTTTGACCGGCTTGGTGGCGATCGACGTGGTTTTTTGATGTTAAAAGCTGATGAGTTTTTGGAATTGATCGATCTAGCCGTTTAAAAGTTATTAAAAAAAAAACGATTTGGAAAAATTACTTTTCGTAGTTTTTTTTAAGATTCCTCAAAATCTACCGGTCGGAGTCGGTCCAAATTGTATTCGAAATCTCAGTTTGATCAAGTCCTTTCAAATGACACCAACCGCGATCAAATCGGCCAAGCCGTTCAAAAGTTATGAGAGGTACACCCGCGCACACACACACACACACACACACATACAGATATACAGACACCATTGCGGGAATAGTCAGGGAAGCTTCCTAGGATTTCAAAACGTCAAGACAAAATTTAACAAATTAAGCGCTCACTCACACACATTATAATCACTTAAAACTATAGCCTAACTAACGGCTAACGAGGACTGTTGAATTACTCTGCGCAAAGACTGAAGTGCGACGGAGATCGTCTAGCATAACTAACGGTTAACCAGGACCAACTTAACACTATTAACACTCTCTATCACACATTACCCATACTAATCTTCACACATATAACCCACACTTGCAATGACTTTATTTTTATTTAAAATTTTATAATAATTAAATTGAATTAAAATAACTTAATTAAAATATTCAATCATTAGTTTTTGATAAAGAATATTTCTAATTAACAACCAAATTCCGAAATAACTCTGAACTAAATATTCTTCATTTTCAATTCTGCCTTCCAATTTCTAGATTTTGTTTTAATTTCTGAATTAAATGGATTGAAATTCCTTACTAATTTATTGCCGTGATCTTAATAATACAACAATAAATATTTAATTACAAGAGGTCTTCGTATCTTGAATTAATAGATTAAAATATGTAGACAGAGGTCTTAATAATCTGCCGACATAGTATTCGTTCCAACCGAGAATTTACAAGGATTACTTTTGATAATTAATTTAATCACAATAATAATTTTGATAATTGATTCAGAAATTATTAATTCAAAATTAACAAAAAAAAATAATTAATTATGACTAACATAATTAATAAGAATTCTCGACATAAAATAACCAAATTCCTGGACTTAATGTCTACGCTGATAATTATTAATTTTCAATAAATTATAGTAATTTTAATTTGTCTACAAATTCTATGAACTTAAGTTCAATTAACCAATTAACACGTAATAAATTATTTCGCAATATAAAATAATTTCAATTAATAATCTCTAATGTAATTTTTTGACAAAATTCTATATAAAATTATCATTAACAAAAATTCGACAAAAGTCGACGCACTCAAATTTAGACTCTAGAACATTCGTTAGTTGGTTGTTTTGACCTTGGGTATGTCGGATTGACTGCAACGTAAAATTCTACTGACGCTCGATCAAAAATCTGTGAGGAAACACTTGTCTTTTTTTTTTCTCAAGCATAAAAATTAATCATTCGTTTGACCTAATTAATTGATTATTATAACAATTAATAAAACCAATTACGATGTTAATTAAATTTAATGGATCAATTTTAGTTAATTAAAATTTCTCACTGAGAATCTTGAAAGAATTTATCCCTCAAGGCCGACTAAATGACTCTCGGGTATAAATCCCCATGAAAATCGCTCGGTTAAAACTAACGAATATTATCAAATTCTGATTAATTAAATAATTGTCGATTAAACGATCAAATTAATAAATTAAACGAAGAAGCAACCAAGTATTAGGTATCCTGAATAAAAAAAAGTATTGAGACAAAGGAAAAAATATTAAAAAGTATTGGATTGACTAGAAAACCAATACTTTTCAATACTTTTTTCTTTGTCTTAATACTTTTTTTTTTAATCAGGGTAAACCGCGGTCCACTTCTTTCCCACAGAGTAATTATTGATACCTTGACGAATAAAACGATGATCTAACTCACTGCTTGAGGATGAAGTCCTAGTTGTAGTTGGCTTCCTTCGTCTCGTCACTACTCCGGGGATCGGTCCTCCTTGATTTTCTGTGGCACTCTCTTTGGCGGTCACACTACTTCTGCCTTTTTCACTGCACAGCTCACCTATAATAACCCAAAACTACCCCCTCCTATTCTCTCTTTAGGCCCGAAGATCGAGACGCGCCAATGCTGCGTCGAATAATTATCGATATCCGGCGACATGTCGATTTAGTGTAATTTTACCCTGTAACAACCTACAAACTAGTTCCCAGATAACACCCCCCCGGGTGACTAGCCGTCAGCCCTGGGGGCCCTAAATTCTACCGTGAGAGCGAGTCGAGAGTATCCTCCAAGAGGTACGGGGAGTCGCACCATCCGGTTGGTCTACGATACTTACCTGGGTCTTGGTCAGACTCCGGGTAAAGTATCATCCTCTTGAACAACCCAGGTCACAGTGTGTGTGTGTGTGTGTGTGTGTGTTTGTGTGTTGTCCTGAATCAATTTTATATTTTATTAAATATATCAAACGAGCGGTACAATGAAGGCGATTTTCCTAACGATTCGTTTGTTTGTCATTTAATAATAACAGTAATAATTACCACCATTACAATTAAAATTATCATTATCATTATTATTAATATGTCGTTCGTTTTTAAATTTAATTACAATTTTTCGGCAATCGTTCAAGCAGCTAAACAAAAACAATAAACTTCCATTTTTTTCTCTTACAATTTTTATAAACAATTATTGCTCGCCCGAATATTTTTTTTTTTTATTATTACAATTATTATTATTATTATTTGAATAATGTATTTTAATTATTTGTTATCGATAAATAAATGCGTGCTGATTTCAATGCGATAAGGCCACTTTTCTAGATGATATTACGTTTTTTGTGGTAAAGTGTATTGTTTTATTTTTTTTTTCTTCAATTTTATTCTTTGTTAATATTTCTTCCCTTTTTTTTTATTCACTTTTTTAACGTACTTATTCGTAGTTACATTATTACATATAAAGATTAAAATTATTGTTGGTACAAAATGAATATATGATTAAAATTAATTAACTACTTATTATGGCAATAACTTGAAAATTTATGAAATTTATGATAAACAAATTTTAAGGACGAGTGATATTTAATTGCACACGAGGTCTAAACCCACAGACTTCATGTGTGTGTGTGTTTTAAAAAGTCAATCGTGTGCATATTTGTTATATATCATGTGTAATAATAATAATAATAATAATAATAATAATAATAAAAACATTAATAATAATAATGACAATAACAATAATAATGATAATGATATTAACTAGTTATAAAAAATGCAATTGAATTGAAAATAGAAGTCTATGGGAATGCGACCAATCATTTCTGTACATGTCTTATTAATTATGGTTCTTTTCATTTAATTTAAATTGCTTTTATGGTATTTATCCTAATCCACTTCTACTTAACTAACAATTAGTTTGATTTTTCTTTATTAAAGATACCTTAAATTAATTAATCAACACTCACACCATACTGATTAATCAGTATCAAATTCCATACATTTATACATTCGTCATTTAAACAATACAATCGTAATTAAATCAACTTGTCAATTAATTAATTAATTTAGTCGTTCAATTACGCAAACTTAAAAAAAAAAAAATCTAGTAAATATATACTTAAATTATACCAGTATTTTGTTTTACTCCGATATGTGCTGAACAACTGGAGATCACATAATTTATTTACAAACTGTTGATTATTTAGTTATATAATTAATTATTGAACAAAAATTTAATAACGACTGGGAGATCAACATTATTGGTATTATCGGTTAATTACACAAAATTTTTATATACTTTTACCATGCAGATTTGCAGTTCAAGTTTTTTTGGTGATTAAAAAAAAAAAATAATAATAAATTTACTTAAATATTTAGTTCTCGAATTTTGATTAAATTGTTTCTTCAATTTAGTTTTGATTGATAAATTTATAAAAATAAATAAATTATCGATGTATTATAATTTTGTTCTGGTGTAAATAAAATTTTAAAATAATTTATAAAAACCAAAAATACTTAAAACTACAATTGTACAATTATAAAAATTACAATGAGCATTATTACAATAAGATTGTCGAATTTAATAATTGAAAATCGTCAAAAATTAATGAAAATAACGATTAACATGAGTCCAAAATTAAATTTAAAATAAAATGAATTTTTTTTTACAATAAAAACTATCAAAACTTTAAATTAAGAGACTCCTACTTATCACATATTTTATTGTATTTATTAAAATTTTTTTTTCTTTTTATTTTTAATAATAATAATAATAATAAAATGAGCAAAAAAATTTATCAACGAAAATTAAACGCAAATATTACCTATTGTTATATTACAAAGGTTGAAATAAAATTGATTAAATTTATAAATTATCACAACTCATTCGCACCTGACGATTTTAAAAACTTATTCAATAAAAAAAGAAAATAATAATAATAATAGTTATAAATGATAAACATTAATAATAACGGTCATGTCAGTTATAAAACGAGGTAGAAACGATTAAATTTAATATGTTAGCTATATTTATATAAATATATAATATAAAATCGTCGTTTACTCATTTCAGCTCGTCATCTTACCCACGCATTCGCATCTTTTTGTATTTTTTTTTTTTTTTTTTTTTTTTT